>CAUYLG010005502.1:0-104743 GCA_963573385.1 Cacajao melanocephalus | reverse complement strand
TTTTTCAGTGAGAGTCTTGTTCTGTTGCCTAGGCTGGAGTGCAGTGGTATGATCTCAGCTCACCGCAGCCTCCACCTCCTGGGTTCAAGCAATTCTCCTGCCTTAGCATCCTGAGTAGCTGGGACTATGCCAACATGCCTGGCTTATTTTGTATTTTTAGTAGAGACAGGGTTTCACCATATTGGCCAGGATGGTCTTGAACTCCTGACCTCAAGTGATCCACCTACCTCAGCCTCCCAGAGTGCTTGGATTACAGGTGTGGGCCACCACACTCGGCCAAGCTTGGTAAGCTTCTGTGGCTCTTTGCAGCTTTGAGCCAGCTGAGCTTGAGAATCTATGTGTATTGGACAGATGTTCTCAAGTTTGGACCCAGCAGTATCGTATCCCAGAAGTTGCCGTACAGAAGCCATGGTTGATGTGTGTGTGCTGATGTTTAGCTCACCATGCTCACTGCAGGCAGAGCAGTTTAGACAGTGGAGCATTGTGTGCAGCATTTGGATACAATAAATAATAAGATATTAGAATAGGAATGATGCCCCCATCTAAGGAAATGCTGTGTGGCTTCTAAATGTATTTTTATAAAATAATACTGAATGATACAATAAAACTCACACAGTTAAGTAAAAATACAGTTTACCAAACAACAGTCCCATTTTTACAGAAATAAAAGTGTAAATACACGCACAGAAGGAAGCCTGGCCTGCTGTCTAGGAAGAGTGGGTCTCCTGGGAGGCAGTTCCTGAGTTGTTTTTCTGTGTGCACATCAGTATTTTCTGATTTTCCTACTAGGAATGGTATCACCTTTGTAAAAACGAAGGATGGTAGAAGTTGACTTTAAAGGGTTCGGTCATTTTCACTCACCCTCCTTGGCTCCTGCTGTGTGGGACTCCCTCCTGAAAGCTTCCTGATTCCCCCAGGTGATGGGCAGAGGCCTCAGTGTCCCCTTCGCCTCCGCAGGAGAGGCAGCAGCATGGCGAGCGTCCTGTCCCGGCGTCTTGGAAAACGATCCCTCCTGGGAGCCCGGGTATTGGGACCCAGTGCCTCGGAGGGGCCCTCGGCTGCTCCGCCCTCGGAGCCACTGCTAGAGGGAGCCACTCCCCAGACTTTCATCGCCTCCGAGGACACCCCCTGCCAGGAGCAGCCCAAGGAAGTCCTTAAGGCTCCCAGCACCTCAGGCCTTCAGCAGGTGGCCTTTCAGCCAGGGCAGAAGGTAGGTTGATTCCAGCATGAACGGCTGTCCCATCTTGTGAGTCTTGGGGTGGCAGGCTGGGGTACCCTAGTGACAGGCCGGAAACTTTGGGTAACGTTTTGAGTGCAGACCTTTTCCCTCCAGCCACAAGGCGTCTGGGCAGCAGACTGCCCTAGAGAATATGGCACCGTTAGCAGACCCAGGGCTCCTGTGCCACCGTGTTGTCTGACACCCTGGGCTTTGTCCTGCCCAGAACCTCAGTTTGAAGGCTGGCCATAGCTCCGTTTCTCTTCATCTGCCTCAGTTTGCAACTTGACCAAGCAAATGAAAGCATCTCAGGCTTATGGGAGTCGGAGAACATTGCATCTTTGAATTCCCTTTAGATGCTTTGAAGAGTCAGAAATGTTTGCGTAGTTGGATTCGGTGTGGATTTCCTGTCCAGCGTCCCCGCCCGTGTGCCAGGGCCCTGGGTCTGGTGTTACCACGAGGTCCAGGTGCCTGGGGTTCTCTTCTGTTGCCCTCCCAAGGCTTCCTAAATAAAGACTCTATCTCTGTCTCCCTGCCAACCCTGTGCCCGCCAGGCCTCTCTGTCTGTGAGGGAAGGTAGCCTGCCAACTTCCAGGTCCCCCTGGCGAGAGGTCAGCCTGCCTCTGCACCCCTGCCACCTTGTCCCCAGGTGGACTCAGCACTCTCTGAGTGCAGGATAATGAGCAATTCAGAGTGGCAGCTGGGCACCAGCAGACAGGCAGTGCATCTGGGGCAAGGAAGGCAGGAGGGTGAGCACAGATTACAGATTCAGAGAAAGTCCCAGAAACTGACATATTTGCCGTCTGCCAGTCTAGAGAATTGCTATGGACCTGTCTTGGGAGGAATCGGGCCAGTGTGGGTGCTCAGCGGGGAAGCAGGTACCTGGGAGCGTCTGCTTGAATAAAAGATGAGTGAGGCAAAGAACATAGTTCGCAGCAGGCAGACCCTGGCTCCTGGGACGTGGGGGTGTGTGGGAACCTCACAGTGAGACACATCCAGGGCTGACCCCCAACTGCTGTCTCTCTTACCGCAGGTTTATGTGTGGTATGGGGGTCAAGAGTGCCCGGGACTGGTGGAGCAGCACAGCTGGACGGAGGGTCAGGTGACTGTCTGGTTGCCAGAGCAGAAGCTGCAGGTCTGCTGCAGGGCAGAGGAGGTGTGGCTGGCGGAGCTGCAGTGCCCCTGTCCCCAGGCCCCACCCCTGGAGCCCGGACCTCAGGCCCTGGCATACAGGCCCGTCTCCAGGAACATTGATGTCCCAAAGAGGTTTGTGTGGGAGAAGAAACTGGGTTTCAAAAGTCGCCTGGGTGATGAGGTGTGAGGGTGTGGGTGCCTTGTGGTGGGGAAGAAATGTGGTGTCATTGGTGTCTGGGTGCCAAGGTACTGGGACAAATGGGACACAGAAAAGGGGCATCTTTTTAAGAAAGCCAGAGTGGCATCTTTTCTTTTTTCTTTTTTTTTTTTTCAAGACACAGTCTTACTCTGTCACCCAGGCTGGAGTGCAGTGGCATGACGTGGGCTCACTGTAACCTCCACCTCCTGGGTTCAAGTGATTCTCCCACCTTAGTCTCCCGAGTAACCGGGATTACAGGCGTCCACCACCACGCCTGGCTAATTTTTGTGTTTTTTGGTAGAGACGAGGTTTCACCATGTTGGCCAGGCTGGTCTAGAACTTCCGACCTCTGGTGATCCACCCATCTCGGCCTCCCAGACTGTTGTGATTACAGGCATGAGCCACTGTGCCTGACCCAGAGTGGCATCTTTCCCATAACCCTATTATGGGCGATGTATCTTAGGTTGGGCAAAAGGCTATTTTTTCCCCTTCCATGCTTGAACTAAATTATTTCGTAGTTTATAAGAGACAGGGAAGAAATGGCTTAAATCGGGCATCAACAAACGTGTTTTGAGTGGGCCAGATAGTAAATAATTTAGGCTTCATGGACTAAACAGTCTCTGTCTCCGCTGCTCAGCTGTGCTGTGATATCCAAACAGCCAGGGTGATGCAGAAACAAATGGGCATGGCTGTCCTCCAATGAAACCTCATTTGTGGACCCTCACATTTCAGTTTTATGTACTTTTCATGTGTCACATGTCAAGAAATAGTATTCCTTCTTTTGATTTTTAAAACCATTTAGGCCAAGTGCAGTGGCTCCACCTGTAACTCCACCACTTTGGGAGGATTGCTTGAGTCCAAGAGTTTGAGACCAGCCTGGGCAACATAGCAAGACTTTGACTCTACAAAAAATAAAAAAAATTAGTCAGGCACGGTGGCTTTTGCCTGTAGCCCCAGCTACTTAGGAGACTGAGGCAGGAGGATCACTTGAACCCAGGTGGTTGAGGCTGCAGTGAGCAGTGATGGTGTCCCTGTACTCTAGCCTGGGAGACAGAGCAAGACTCTGCTCTAAAAACAAAAACAAAACAAAACAAAAAAACAAGCTGCGTGTGGTGGCTCACGCCTGTAATCCCAGCCTTTTGGGAGACTGAGGTGGGCAGATCACTTGAGGTCAGGAGTTTGAGACCAGCCTGCCAACATGATGAAACACTGTCTCTACTAAAAATATAAAAATTAGCCAGGCGTGGTGGCACACGTCTGTAATCCCAGCTACTTGGGAGGCTGAGGTACGAGAATAACTTGAAACCAACCTGGGGAACAGAGTGAGAATCCATATCAAAACAAACAAAAACACAGAACCAAAGCATTTAAAAATGTAAAACCATTCTTAGCTTGAAACCGTACAGGAACAAGCAGCAGACTGCACAGCCTGCAGTGTGCTTACCCCAGCTTAGATATTCTAAACCGTTGGTGTTGAATGAAGAATGTATTTTGCTTTAGAATTTTATGACTTTTTTCTAAGAATATATATCCTAATTTCTATGTTATATGCTCTATGTACATTGATCTTTTTAGATTTAGAAAGAAAATTTGCCAACTGAAATTGTCTTATATATAAGGTGTGCAAGCATTCACACCCTATCCCACCTCTCTTTCTGTGTTTGTCTGTGAGTGCTACAAAACACAGCAGACCCAGTATTTTGAAGCCAGATCAGAGTAGCAATATTTGCGATTGTGTATCCAGTGGAATGCAGACAAAGAATTTGCTTTTCTGTTCTGTGGAAATGAAAATTCAAAGATCATACAAAAATAGAGATGCTAATATGTTTAATGTATTAATAGTCTTTAATGTTTAATGTATTAATAGTCTTGGTTTAGCTGCCTCACAACCAAGTCATATATTTTAGTGGACCTCAATTGTAAGAAATAAATTAAGGTAGCCCTTTGAAACAGACTACTTAGAAGTTTATTTCAGACTAACTTTTCCTAATATTTCATCATTAACTTCTAGACAGCTCTAATTTTGCTTCCAAATAATGTAGTGATACACAGATTTTTAAAAAATTACATGTAACATTTTATAGAACTCTGCTGTATAAAGCATGGACATTTGCATTGGGAGATTTTTATTTTATTTTTTGAGATGGAGTCTTGTTCTGTTGCCCAGGCTAGAGTGCAGTGGCATGATCTCAGCTCACTGCACCCTCTGTCTCCTGGGTTCAAGCGATTCTCCTGCGTCATCCTCCCGAGTAGCTGGGACTATAGGTGTGCACCACCATGCCCAGCTAAATTTTTGTATTTTTAGTAGAGATGGGGTTTCACCATATTAGCCAGGATGGTCTTGATCTCCTGAGCTTGTGATCCATCTGCCTCGGCCTCCCAAAGTGCTGGGATTACAGGCATGAGCTACCGCGCCCAGCCAGGAGATTGATTTTAGTGCTTCTGGTTTATTTGCACATTGGCTTGGGTAGTAGGTTCTCTTGACATTCCAAAGCTGTCAGAATGCTTTACCATTTTTCTTGGTGGGGTGGGTGAAGGTGGTTAGTGTATAATTGTTTCCTCTTAAATTTAAGTGTGGGTCAAGGAAGGGAGGTAATTGTCGTGCTTTTGAATTCTAGTGGGCATCTTTTGTCCCCATGTTTATTTCATTTTGAGCCTACTCTTTTTCCCCTAAATAAAATTCTCCTTTTTAAGCTGAAGAGTCAGGCAGCAAAGTTACGGGAGAATGGAGCCGTCTCAGGGTGTCACAGTGGGATGGGACCCACCGGCTTATACCGGGGCCGCCTGATGTTATAAGCATCACTCAGAATGGGTACTGCTCAGGAAGAAGGGGAGACCTCCATGTTTCACTTAGTTTGTATGACCTGAGCACCCGCTGGCTGACTGGAGTCCGGGGGACTTGGAGGGGACAGTCCAGAAGTGTAAGATGATCATGTGAAACTGGCCAGAAGCGGTGTCTCGTTTTGTGGGGACCATGGGCCCGCTGTTCCAGGAAGTAACCTTTCCCACTCCTGCGTGTGAATCCAGGAAGTCGGATGCAGTGGAAATGGATGAGATGATGGCGGCCATGGTGCTGACGTCCCTGTCCTGCAGCCCTGTTGTGCAGAGTCCTCCCAGGGCCGAAGCCAACTTCTCTGGTGAGCAAGCGGGGCGCGGCTGGGTTCTGGGCATGGCAGAGGCCCCAGCAGACCTCCTCTGTGTACAGCAGCTAGATGCCTGCGTCACTGGCCTGGCAGTAGGATTTCCAGGGACTCCTCCCACTGCCACCTCCCACTGGCTGCATGCCGTGGAGTTAGACACTTCTGTTCTTTTTCCTCAGTTTCCTCATCTGGGGAGTAGCTTCCTGGTGCATTGTGAAGATGATTGAGCATGGGACTGAGCCACAGTGGCCAGCGGAGTAAGTTCTTCCATGGGAGTGACTGAGCCCAGCACTTTGGTGGGGCCTGAATGAGGCCAATAGAGAAATATTTAGTTGACAAAGTAGAAATGTGCTAAATGGTCTCCTAGTGGCCTCAGAAAATTAATGCCCTCTTTCCAAGTGCCTAATTCAGAAATTAGTGTGGGCCTACAGGACAGGGACCTGAAATGAATGAGCTAATGTCTACTATAAGTCTAACTGCTTAATAAAAACCAGTGGTTTGACTTCAAGGCAAATTTATTAATTTAAACAAAATTTCTATAGTTGTAACCCCAAAATACTTTATCAGCAATATGAGGGGAAAAAGGGTTGCTGGGCGTTTGTCAGTAGTTTGGCAAGACTGCTAGTGAACCTGAAGTTTTTTGGGAAATTCATGGCAGGGCTGGCCTACCTTACTCCCAGGGAAGAACTTTTCATTGGTGGACACTTAACTGAATTGCAAGCTAGTTAAAAGCTTACAGGAAAATATGGAGTTAGATCTGAGCACATAGCAGTAGGAAAGTGGCCTTCATGAGTATCCCTTATAAGGAATCTTCCAAAATAGAAATTAAACATAAAGGAGAGAAAAAACATAGTTGCTTTCTTGACTTAAAGTTGACCGTCAGTGAGGAGGCTGCTAAAGAAAGTCATCGTACTACGGGGACACCTAGCTGTGAAGCCTAGTATTGCATGCATGCTCTGTTAGCACAAGCAAGCTAGGGAAGAGGAAAGGAGTTAATTTCTGTGTTCTCTGGAGAGTTTAGGAGATCTGGGTGGTTGGGTGGAAAGATCCAGGAAAGTGTCCTAAAGGGAAAGAAAAGAAAGTTATTGACTCCAGTTCCCATCAGGAGGGTATGTATAGTACATGCATACACAAGTGCACATCAGCATAGAAGTATCTCACTGAATGTATGCCATCATCCTGATTTTAAGTCCTTTTGTAAAAAGAAAAAAATTGTGTATTAAAGATTTTTTTTGATTACAGTATACTTTTGATCTTACAGCTGAAGTCAGTGGAAATATAAGGCTTCCTGGGCCTAATTATCTTGAAGTGTTCTGCGAACCATGGCCTATACAGCCACCAAAACCTTAGCTAACAGGGTCGTGGATACAGTTTCCACAGAAGCTGCCTACTCCCATCGGTTTCTGTGTGGTCAGGATGGCGTGTGTGTGTGCATGTCTGTGTGTAGAAAACAGAGGATTATAAATATTTCTCAAAGGTCCACTTGTCAGCACTAAGTGCTGCGCATTTGTAGAGGAGTACTTTGTTTTCATGGTATAGAATGTGTATTTATTGCCTGTGTCCTAGAAAAATGTGTGATCAAAGATGGAGTCACTTACAACTTATATATTAACTTACACACATAACTTTTGGCTTTGTGTTACATTTTGCTTCTTTTGTGTGCCAGTCAAAATCTGCCATGCGGACTTCATGCGTTTGAGCCATTGTGAGTGGTTCCTGTAGGGAAGGGCTGCCATGTTTTTAGGGGGTGGCTGCTATTTGACTCAGGAGTCCTGACCATCCTGCATGTAGCGATGGAGGATTCCGCTCTCTGCCCTTCTCTGCCTGTTAGTTTTCCTGTCAGTGGATGTGCGTGGGCCTTTCGCCTGTTGGCCTGTTTGATGATTCTTGTGTTCTGCCCTGAATGTGTACCTTTCTCTAAGCATGTGCGCAGGCGGAGTAACCTCTTGATTCCCAGGAAGGGGCAGTGATAGCTGTGAGACAGACAGCGGCACGTGGGGTGGGGAGCAGAGAGTTCTTCCTCCATCTCCTTCGTTTTGGGTGGGCTTCTTCTGGAATGTGAGATGTGAGGAGAGTCCGGACTGGAAACTTGGGCAGATGGGAGCCTGTGCCAGGCAGATCCCTGATGAGCACTGAAGCAGTTGAGACTGTGAGCAGGAGGACAGAAAGGCAGTAGGGTCTTATCCTGGCCACAAGAGATGTGCTGGCAGACCTTGGCATCCAGGGTTAGGAGGCTCTGTGGAATGCCCCTGTTGGGAGTTGGGGCTTTTGAGGACGGGTCTTTTTTTTCCCGTCTCTTGGTATTTCCACATACCAGAATTTCAGATTCTCCTCTATTATAAATTCACCTGGTGTTTGGCCTAGGAGTGAGAGTGTGGGTTGGGCCTGCACAGCCTGCAGATGTGCCATTTACAAACGGAGGATTCCCTACGTCTGCTGATATCGTTCCTCCCGCTCAGAGGCATTCAGGCGCCCGGGAGCCGCTTCAGGGCCGTGTCAGGCTCGAAAGCCCCTTGCCACCTTGCAGTGATCAGAATTGCTGGCAGAGCTTGTCTTTCCTCCTCCAAACGTGTCACCTCTTGATCAAAGCAGGTTCCATCTGGGCTGCAGCCAGGACTGGGAAACGTTGCACCCTCCAGAGAGTTGCCGAGGCTGAGTGGTTTGTTCCACTCACGGGTTTTCATGGACTGGCCTGGGTTTAGATGATTGAAAAGCATTTTTCAGGAAAGCTGGTCAAGAAGCCCTTTAAGTTGGCTTCAGCTGTAGGAAAACACTCCAGCTGTAGGAAAACACCCAACACTCTGGGTATGCGCTTTCTTAACCAGGCCTGGAGGCTGCAGAGGCTTTGCCCCTCCCCCTTTTAGTGAATGTATCAAGTGAGAAACAGCACTTTGGGAGGCTGAGGCAGGAGGATCACTCGCAGACAGGAGTTTGAGACTGGCCTGGGTAACAGAGCAAGACCCTCATCTCTAAAAAGAAATTTGTTTAAGAAGAGAGAAATATATTTTAATTAGGTTCTCTTTGCATGAGTCCTATACAAAGTGAACTCTCAGTGTGTGTCTGTTGGTCAGTGATGACCAGGTGGCTGTAGCAGGAAGTGTCTGAAGGGCAGAGCAGTTCTACCAGGAGAAATTGCTGCTGTGAAGGAACCCCTCTCCATGTTTGTTGAAGCTCAGAGGGAGAGTTTGCCCAGGGACAAGCCTGTGAGCATCCTCTCACCTTCTCTTCGTCTGGCCAGCTTCCCGCACGGCCTGCGACCCATGGAAGGAGAGCGGTGACGTCTCAGACAGTGGCAGCAGCACCACCAGTGGTCACTGGAGCGGGAGCAGTGGGGTCTCCACCCCCTCGCCCCCCCACCCACAGGCCAGCCCCAAGTATTTGGGGGATGGCTTTGGTTCTCCCCAAACTGATCATGGCTTTGAGACGGATCCTGACCCTTTCCTGTTGGACGAACCAGCTCCACGAAAAAGAAAGGTATGTGATCGCGGTGTGAGTGTGCGCCCAGGCCAGAGCAGACGGTGTCTGTGTGGGGACAGCCAGCCGTGGAGGGGAGGGGACCCTGCGGGCCCTAGATAGTCTTGGGTTCACTCCCATTTCAGTTTTCTTTTTTTTTTTTTTTGAGATGGAGTCTTGCTTTATTGACCAGGCTGGAGTGCAGTGGCCTTGGCTCACTGCATCCTCCGCCTCCCGGGTTCAAGCACTTCTCCTGCCTCAGCCTCCTGAGTAGCTGGGATTACAGGCACCGCCACCATGCCCAGCTAAGTTTTGTATTTGTAGTAGAATCCATGTTGGTCAGGCTGGTCTTGAACTCCTGACTTGGTGATCCACCCGCCTAGGCCTCCCAAAGTGTTGGGATTACAGGTGTGAGCTACTACGCCTGGCCCCATTTTGGTTTTCTGTTGCTGCTTCTGTTACCTGGTGATAATTCCCAGGATTCTCCTCCCCCTATTTAAAGCCTCTTCTGTTTTAGCCTCCACCCTGATCCCTGCCTTTCCTGTGTGCCTACAGAGGCCTGCATGGGAGCGGCCTCCAGTGGGGTCTCAGCCACAGCACCAAGCACCATGTTGGCCATGAGGACCATCTCTTAGGTTGGGCCTTTCTGGCCCCTGGTTGGAAGTTTGTCTGGTCCCGGAGAACCTCTTTCCTGGAGGTTTTTGTTGGGTCGGGTTGGGGACAGCAGCCAGTTTGAGTCCTCACTGGGTAAGGGTGAGCGAGAGCTAAGGAGAAAGGCATACCCACTCACCCCATCTTCCTTTCCCCTAGAACTCTGTGAAGGTGATGTACAAGTGCCTGTGGCCAAACTGTGGCAAAGTGCTGCGCTCCATTGTCGGCATCAAAAGACACGTCAAAGCCCTCCACCTGGGGTAGGTGCGAGCCCGGGGCCTCCAGCTAGCGTGGTGTGCAGGGTTCCTCCACCTTGCTGCGTCCCTAGAACCCACGGCCCACAGTGCTTTCAGGACCATGGCTTGCTGGGAACACCCCCTGGGGTCTCTTCCTGGCCTCCTGGGAAGGACATCCTGGTGAGTGTTGTTGCTGTTGATGGGAAGGGATGTCTTCTTGCCTTGCTGCAGGAAGCCAGATGTTTTAGTTCTGGCTAGAAACAGGGTCATCTGGTTCAGTTGCTGGCGAGACCTCGTTTCCAAGATGTTTAGTGGCCGAGCACTGCACCACCAAGTCTTCCTCAGGAGAGGGTCTCTTTGAGCCCCGCCCTGGGGCCTCGGCTGTATTCTGTGCAGAGCGAGCTTGCAGGCTGCAGTGGTAGGAGCTGACTCACAGCCCTGGGGGAGAAAGCGTGACTGCAGGCAGGTGGGGCCCACAGAGGGCTCGTGGTCGTGCTCAGCGTGGTATGCCTCCTGCCAGAGGAGAGGTTGGCACATATTCTGGGAGAGGACGAGCCGTAGGTGCCAGCAAAAATAATTCCCCTTGATGTGCAGCACATAATCCTGGTGACACTTGTCAGGAGCAGGGCTCCTGGGTGTTCTCTTGGGTTCCATCCCTGGCTTACTGGGTGGCCTCAAGCAATCAATTCCCTTCCCACCATGGTCCCCGCTGGGTTTGAAGGGCGCAGTGCGCCTCTAATAATGCCGCCTCTCCCTCCCACACAGGGACACAGTGGACTCTGACCAGTTCAAGCGGGAGGAGGATTTCTACTACACAGAGGTGCAGATGAAGGAGGAATCTGCTGCTGCTGCTGCTGCTGCGGGCGCCCCCGTCACTGGGACTCCCACCGCCGAGCCAGCTCCCACCTCCAGCGTGACCGGCGTGCCCCTGTCTGCTCTTCCACCACGTCTGCACAAAGCCCAGTCCTCCGGCCCAGAACACCCTGGCCCGGAATCCTCCCTGCCCTCAGGGGCTCTCAGCAAGTCAGCTCCTGGGTCCTTCTGGCACATTCAGGCTGACCATGCATACCAGGTATGGGGCGGGGTGTGCTGGATGCTCAGGCTCGAAGCTGACTCATCACGGGCCAGCGTGATCACAGGCCACGGACCACCCTGATGGAAGGCTGAGCCCTTTGGCCAAATTGCTAATCTCTTCTACAAAGAAACAATAGGAAACTGATTTCACTACTCCATAAATATGGGAATTTCTGGAGTTCTACATCGGCAGCCGTCATGAGTGGTTACTAGAAATCTAGCTGAATCCCTATGTAACTGGGGGATGGATTTGGGCGGGGGAATTGTCACACCTCTGCTTTTAAGAGAGGGTGGAGTAGTGGAGTTGGGCCTCCCACAGTGATGTCTGGGTCCTAGAATTGTGTTCCATGGATAAACAGTCCAGCACACATGTTTCGAATACTCACTACAGGCCAAGAATTGGACTAAGTAAGCTTTTCAGGTAGAAGAAGGTTTAGCCCCTGCCCTTGTGGAGGGCGTGGTTCAGATCGAGAGAGAAAGGCATGTGTAACTGTGGTTAATTATAATAACTAGACAAAGTACTAATTACTAGAGGCATGAGGTGTTTTAGGTACCAGAGGGACCAACCTCTTAAGCCTGTGTGGATGAGAAACTTAACCGCAGAGGGTGACATTTAGGACGACCTTCGCTGCACGTAGCAGGTACTCAAGGAATATGCAGCCTGCTGTGTGCTGGTGTTTCTTAAAATCCTTTTGTGCCTATTTTATCAGTCTCTGGGCCCATTTGCAAATTAGTTATTAAAAGGTATTGCTTCCAATGAGAAAGCCTTTACGAAACGAGCCAGCTCTCCTTGATAGAATGAGTGGCCACTTAGCGACTTCATGTTTGGCCCACTTCCAGCCCTAGCTGACCTGTGGGGCCCAGACACGTGGCTGGCGTTTTCACAAATAGCCCTGACCTTGGATACCCAAGAGCAGGCTGCTACTTTGAAGCCGTTGCTGGGAGATCCCATATCCTATCCCAGCCCTGCCGCTGGGCACAGAAGGCTCAGGGCCTCTTTTGGCACCTGCCCTGGCATGTTCTTGGTAGGCGATCCGGTTGAGAAGTGAAATCTTCTGCAGTGATGAACTCATGAGGCTGGCACGTAGACTAGCTCTGAGGGAAGGATTCCAGGATGAGATTGGCGCCTCGCAGTAAGGAGGCTGCTTCAAAGCGTTGGGTGCTCCAGCGTTGCCCTTGGGAAAGCCAAGTGTGTCCCAGAACTTTCTCATCATTGCACATATGCAGAGCTGTGCCTTCTGCTGCTGCCCTGAGGCTGTGGGGATTGTGAGCAGACTCTGAATGCTTCCCGAGCTAGAATCCCGGCTGACGCCCTCGTCTTCCGCAGGCTCTGCCGTCCTTCCAGATCCCCGTCTCACCCCACATCTACACCAGTGTCAGCTGGGCTGCTGCCCCTTCTGCTGCCTGCTCTCTCTCTCCGGTGAGTGTGCCAGCAGCTCGGCTGGGGCCCTGTGTGGCCGAGGGCTGTCCCACACATCCCAGGGCTGCAGGCCCTCCCTCGGGCACAGGGCACGCGGCCACAGGTTGGTGTGGCCATCTTGCCTTCAGCCCCCAAACGTGTTGAAGATCTCTTTGTGCCGCCCCCTCCCCGGCACTCTCCAGTTGGCCACAGCCCCTCGAGGAGGTGGAAGGAGGTGCTTGTAGAGGATGCCCAGAGCAAGCAGGTTTCTTGCCAAGAAAATCACCAGGCTAGGCTGGGGTCGGTGCCAGTGCCCATCAGCCCCGACTGCCCGTGAGTGTTTTTAGGATTTTAATGCTGAAAGGAGAGGAAGGGGGAGAATGTGGAGGCTGCGTGGGATGGGTTAGAAATCTCAAGGCCACGGGGGACAGGGGTCGTAGGTGGACCCCGAACTCAGATCAGCAGGAAGTCGTTTTGAACTCTGCCTAGCAGGCACTGGTTTTAAGTTTATCCTGCAGGGTGGTGTCATATTGTAAATCGCATTGCCAGACGAGGCAGTTCGAGGCTTCCAGGCATGGCAGCTCTGTCCAAGTCCCCTACAGGGAGAACCTCAGAGGGGGCCAGGTCCGGTGGCTCCCCTGTCCTTGTCCTTGGCTGGGTCCTGACTGTGGCATGAAGGCCTGCTCCTTCCTCACTCTCCTGCCAAGAGCTCCCCTCTGCTGGAGTGTCCTCCCTGAGAAGGTGCAAGGCCTCCTGCACCAGAAGGAGCTGGGGACGTGTGGCTGCCTCTCTTTTTCCTGTCTGTCCCATGCTCACGGCCCCTCTCCCCACGCCCAGGTCCGGAGCCGGTCGCTAAGCTTCAGCGAGCCCCAGCCGCCAGCACCGGCAATGAAATCTCACCTGATTGTCACTTCTCCACCCCGGGCCCAGAGCGGAGCCAGGTGAGACGTCCGCTGTTGTCCCCTGCCTTCTGGTTTCTGTGCCCTGTCTCCAGCGGCAGGGACTCTGATCCCACCCAGATGAAGTCACCAGGGTTAGTCCCTAGATGGTGGATGCACCAGATGGGATGACTGTTTGGTCGGAGGAGCCTCTGGGCCCTGGTCCTGGTGGCTTTTGCCAGGAGCTGCCCCTTCTGGCCTCTGCTTGTTCTCCCATCCCCGCTTGGTCCATCAGCTGTGTGGGACTCCACTCACGTTTCTCTCTTTCTGCAGGAAAGCCCGAGGGGAGGCCAAGAAGTGCCGTAAGGTGTATGGCATCGAGCACCGGGACCAGTGGTGCACGGCCTGCCGGTGGAAGAAGGCCTGCCAGCGCTTCCTGGACTGAGCTGGCCCGCAGCCTCTGCTCTGCTCCTTCGCTGCCGGCAGCCGCTGACAAGAAGTGGAGGGTCACCAGCTCTTGGCAGACTCCGAAAGAGAAAGAACGGCAACCCGGAGTTTGGGCTCTGTTGGCTAAGGTGTAACACTTAAAGCAATTTTCTCCCATTGCAGGAACATTTTATTTTTTAAAAAAAGAAACAAAAATATTTTTTTTCCCTCTAAAATAGGAGAGAGCCAAAACTGACCAAGGCTATTCAGCAGTGAAGCAGTGACCAAAGAATTAACTGCCCTCCGTTTCCCACAGCCCCCCGCTCTGGGGATTAGCTCGTGCATAGCGAAAGAAGGAACAGCTCGTTCTGCTTCCTGCTGAGTCCGTGAATTCTTTGCTTTCTCAACTCTTCCAGAAAGGACTGTGAGCAAGATGCATTTACTTTTCTTGAAAAAAAAAAAAAAAAAAAGAGTTTCTGGCTGACGGGTGACTCAGACTGCAGGACTGCCTGGCCAGGGGCGGAAGAGGGGTTTGCTCTTCTCGGAGGGTACCTCCTGCCCGCTGTCTGAGCACCCTGCATGGAAGTCAAAGGAAAGCCCTTTCTTGGTGACAGCGACTTAAATCTGGGTTCCCTCAGACATTGGGTTGCACCCCAACAAATATTAAATGGCTTCTTCTCAAAGCCCAGAGTAAGAGATTTTTAAAAAGACTGTCGCCAAATAGCTGAGCCAAAAGGCTGATCAGAATTCACTTTTTGAAGTGTGGCAGTTAAACACTACCTTGAGCATTCTCTCCTCTTTCCTCGAGGAAGTCCGTGAGGGTTTGAGCATCTGGAAACTCTCTGCTCTTATCCGAGGAAGTGCCCTCCTGCCGCCTCCTCCCTCCGGTTATGGAAAGGACACCTCAGAAATGCTTTGTTTTCTTTTATGATATTCAGAAGCCTTTGCTGATTAAAGTTTCCTTTTATTTGGGTGGCCGAGAGAGACCCAGGGAGGTTCCAGAGGTTCCTTTCTGTCTCCGGGCCCCACTAGGGATGTCCCCATTGCTATTTGCTGTCTGAAAGCAGGATGAAGCGGTCAAGGGGAGCCTTGCACCTGTGAGCCTTAGGATGAGGAAATGACGGGAGGGAGATGTGACTTTGGATCAGTGGCTGCTGGCATTTCGGCCCTTGGTGTTTCTGGAGCCTGCAGGGATTTAGGAGGGACTGGGCTGTGTGCAGGTCGATGAGCAGAGCTGTGCTTGTGGAGAAGGAGGGAGGTCTAGGGAGCTTAGTGCTGCACCGACCAGCTATGAGTGGAGATGGAGGGAGTCACGCCCGGACTGAGGGGTATGTTGCTGTTTTGGTGTCTCGCTTTCCTCCCCGCGTGACATATGTGGGGATTCCTCAGGGCTCGTTGGAATGTGACAGCCCGCTGCCCTGCTGCCTTGGGAACAATTTCTGGCTCTATGTCCCAGTTGTCAGGGACTCAGGGAATCCTACCCAGCCACCTCTCCTGGGACAGAGTGTCAGCATCCACCCCTGGGTTGTCATCGAGGCTGTCCTCCCAGTCCTGGGTGAAGATACCTGGACCACCAAGGCTCCCTTGGCCCCTTCATGTGGGAAATAGACACGTGCTTTTTAAGGCAGGACACTTTGAGTGTTACGAAATCTGTAGACCTGGCAATAGGTCGGGAAGGGTGTAGTGCCCTAGGTTGGTGACAGAAGAGATGGACACTTAAGCACAGGTGTCTTTGGTGACGGGGTATGTTTTTGTGACTTAGTAAAAACATGTATGTGGAATTCTGTCTCTCGGTAAAGCTCAAAGCCAGGCCAGCCAAGGTGGCGTAGGGTTCTCCTTCCTATCCCTTCAACCTCCTTGAGAATTAAGAGCTGGCAGTCGGTATGGCATTTCCCGACCCCCCTCACTTCCCAGGACCACCTGCTTCCAGTCCTCACGGTAAGGTAGGGGAGCGTTCTTGACACGTGGGTACTTTACTCAGGAGGGCTCTCTTTCCTCTCTCCGTCAGTGTTCACTGCCATCTCGTCTTTAGAAAGCTGTTTGAATTCCTCCTGTCCCCAGTTTGGACCACGTAGATATAACTGGATATACGGATCTTTTTCTTTGTGAGGCCATTGGTACACAGGGCAGGAGAGGAAGGAGGAGGAAAGGGAGGGAGCTGTCTGGAAGCCGCGGTGGTTTTGCTTTGTTCTTGTTCTTTGGTTCTGGTGCTGCCTTCTCCGCCTGTGCTCTCGCCCTCCCTCCTCCTCCTCGGCTGGCGGCCTCCTTGCCTCCCCTCTGCCCGTGCTGCCATCCCGTGGCTGTCGTGTTGGTTCTTCACACGTGCTCCTCTGTTCTCGGGGTTGCTCCATTCGTGTCTTCTTGGAGGGTGAAGCTGGCTGGGGAACCAACCCAGTGATCACACCTATTTTCTTCATCTTTATCTCCCTCCTTTCCAGCCCGCCCAGGCAGTGGACGCTGATGGAAGGAGGATGCCGCGGGTGGGCTTTTAGAAATGAACGGGACTGACTTTCAAAGCAGTTATCTTGGGAAACTGTTTATTCCAGCGGTGTGACTTTCTTCCGAACATTTCTTGGAATCACCTTCAGAGTCTGGGGCTGTGTGTTGAGCAGCCGTAAGGATGCCGGATACTCCTTTAGTGCCGGGAGAGTCCAGCGAATGACGTCTGTGGCCAGGCGAGGTCCCAGGTGCAAAGCAAAAGGACCATTGAAAGTAAGATAGCTTGGATCGAATCATGTGACTTTTAAACTGGTTCAGAAAGCAATTTTGCAATTGCTTTCTGAAAAGCAATTACAAAAAGAAGAAAAAGTCAAAAAAAAAAAAAAAGTATTTTAAGCTGTGGCCACACTATTGTGAGTCTCTAGCTTGAGTCCTTGGAGAACAAAATTCATTCAGATGTGGAGACTCTGATTTGTTGGGAGAAATCTGTCCTGTTACTTTCTGGTCATCCCAGGGGTTCTGACTTTACCAGGGGCAAAAAAAAAAAAAAGGAAGAGGGAGAAAAATCCCATCTGTGAATTTGTCTTATTGGCGCCTTTTCCCTCAGCTGTCTTCCAAGTATTATTTTTACTGTTAAAAAATTTTTTTAAAAAAAATGTGAAATGTAATGGTTTTACAGCAACAATATGAAATATATTTTATAAGGAATAAAATGGTACCTTGTCTGATTTAACCCGTATGCCTGTCCATTGCCCCTTCCCCTGCAAAAAATAAGATTCTCACTGTCCTTGCCCTTGGTGTCACACAGATGGTAGCATATCACACTGAAGCAAAGCATGACATTGATTTGCTTATGCTAACAGTAGGTAACGCTTCCCAGTGACTAGGCTGAGCACGTTACCTGTTACATATAACCCATGAGAGAGGGCTGTCGTCGTTCCATTTTGCAGATGAGGACAATGAGGCACAGAGGTTAAATAACTTGCCCAATATTATAGACTGGGAAATAATGGCACTAGGATTGTAATCTAGGCAGTCAGTATTTTCTGCTGCTTTTCTTGACAACATAGAGCATATTCTTGACTGCATTCCTGAGTCTTTTGAGCAGCAAGCAAGTGACACAGGAGAAAATCAGTCACACGCTGCCTATTGAACATGGTCTGCTCCATCCAGACGTCTGTTTCAGGTGCTGCGATGGCCCAGGTGGCTGGTAGAGCTGGCCTGGGTGGGAAGGCCATTGGAAGCAGAAGGCGTCATTCCACCCAGGGGCTGGTTTGTGCAGTTTCAGCTGCTGAACTTTGAGAACCACTTAGTGAAGCAATGACAGGTTCCAGGAAGACCAAGTCAGGTACACTGGGCTTGCTGGAGGAAGTTGTGGAAATGTGTTTAAACGTTCAAGGTGTATTTAAAATTAGTTCAAGGTGTTGGAGGGGGCAGGCGGGAGGCCCACCAGGATCCTTTCTGCACTGAGTCGTCCTTCTGGTTGGGAGAGGTAGGAGCTGTGGCAACAGGCTCTGGGGAAGAGGGAAGGCAGGGAGGCGGTGAGGAGCTTTGTGGAGTGTGAATGTCTCTTGGGGTGGGTTGCAGGGACCCTTCATTTTGCTGGCCAGTGGGGGTGTCACACTCTGAGAAGATGCAGACACTTCATTACGGCCTAAGTCAGCCACACCCAGCAGCCTGGAAAGCAGTTTGTCTTTTCCCCTCCTTTTTGCCTTTTTTCATATCTTGGGGGTGCAGTGAGGGACTTCCTTCTCCCCTTCTCTGTGTCCTTGTTCCAGTTCATCCCTCTAACAACGCCTCGAATAGAATGATCTGTTCTGCATTTGCCAAAGCACCCCTCACCTCCGAAGTTAGCTTCTCCATTTACAGCTCGCCCCCAAACCCTGCCTTTGCAGCTGCCTCTGGGTCGACCCCCCAACTTTCCAGCTTTTGGTTGGGTTTGGCTGGAGTTTGACAGTCAGGAGGAGGGAAGTGGGAGTGTTGAATCCTGGCTGCCACAGTGTGTGAGTAAGTGGCTGGATTTCTCTACTGAAAACTCCGGAGAGCTAGAGTCCTTGTGGGTCCAGGAACTCCTTTCCCCCTCCCAGGGCTCCCCAGCTCCCACCAGAGCACCCTCCATCACTTGCTGATCTTCTGTAACCCTGCCCACTTGTGTAGATGGTTAACTCCCTGACAGACTCGGTATGGGGTTGCCTGGTGTTTCTCGGCTGGACTCTGACAGTGGCACACCCTAACATGTGAAGCTGGAGATCAAAGTGGCATCGGCAGGTTTCTCTCCGCCCTGCTCCTTGCTGTGCATCCCAATCCACTGGGCCCCCAACCAGCGGGGTCAGCACCACCTTGAGCTTGTTGAAAAGACAGATTTCTACCAACTGAAGTGGGGTGGGGCCAGCAGCCTGTCCCTCTGTGGCACTGATGCGTACAGGGGTATGAGAGCCCTGCACTCTCTCCGGCTGTCCATTCACACAGCCATGTGCTTTCATTACCTCACTGGGATCTGGGCGCCGCACACTTTTTACTTTTGCCCCTCTGGAGCCACAGCACTGTTTGTGTGTGTGTGTGTGTGTGTGTGTGTGTTTGTGCAGAGTCTGCTTCCATCACTTCACTTAAAAACAGCAAACCAATTTATTAACCATTTGCTCAGTAGAAGTTTAATGGAGAAATCATTGTTTAAAACAATCAGTCAAAAAGAACAGCTCTTTTACAAACAAGTTATGGCAGTGGCGAGTCAAAGCCCCAGGTTCGATTTCCTATTCCTTTCACCTGCCCCTAGAAGGGGGACGAGGCGGGTGAGCAGGAGAGATGGGGCCGTCGCAATGGTAGTTAGAGGAGTTACAAAAATACACTCTGATGTAGCAACAGGGCTGTGGTGAAACATGCCGGGGGCTGGGGAGGAACAACCAGACGGGGAGGTTCTGGAGGTGAACGAAGACTGCCGGGTCTGCAGGTCTTCAGTGCCTTGGGGAAAAAGGAATCCTGATTCCCAGGCGGCAGGTCTGGGGCTGGACACATGCTGTTTGGGGGATCACCTGGACACCTGCGGAGACGGAAATGATTACAAAATAGCAAACCTGATGGTTTTTCTGAACTTTTTCTATTTTCCCTAGAGACTGAAGCAATGAAAAGGAGGCAAAGAAAAGCTCTCAACCCAAAGAAATTGTTCTAACATGGCCAGAGGGGTCCTCCAGCTCCTCCGCACGTCTGCTCCCCCAGCCCTGGCTCCACTGGCCGGACTAATAGACTAAAGGGGAGTCCATGAGCTGCGAAAGGCACAGTGACAAGCCCCTCTCGGGGAACAGCTCTCCCTGGTGTTCAGAGCCCATGCGAAATAGTGTCCTTGTTCTATAGTCGTTTTTTTCCAAGTGCTCTGTGAGCCTGATGGCACTGACACCTGACCACGAATGAATGTGCTGTTTCTACTGCCTAGAAGGGGCAAGGCCTGAGGGTAGCAGAACAGAGGAAGGCAGTATAGGGTCAGGGGAAAGGAAGGCAGACCCAAGACCAGCTGTGACAAGTTCTGTCTAGAGGTGGGGCTGCACCCCAATGCCTTTTCTTCCTAGGGCATCATTACACTTTCTGAATAGGGTTTTTTTTTTTTTTTTGAGATGAAGTTTCACTCTTGTTGCCCAGGCTGGAGTGCAATGGCATGATCTTGGCTCACTGCAACCTCTGCCTCCTGGGTTCAAGGGATTCTCCTGCCTCAGCTTCCCAAGTAGCTGGGACTACAGGTGACTGCCACCACGCCTGCTAGTTTTTGTATTTTTAGTAGAGGCAGGGATCACTATGTTGGCCAGGCTGGTTTCAAACTCCTGACCTCAGGTGATCCACCCGCCTTGGATTCCCAAAGTGCTGGGATTATAGGTGTGAGCCACCACGCCCGGCCCTGAATAGGGTTCTTTATCACATTTCAGTGTAACGTGGCCCCAGTTCTTCCCAGCCTTCTCCCTGTCGATTAGTATTAGATATCATTGGTAACAAGAGTCCCCCAAGATGCAGACATCTTCATCATGTGTAGGGCAGGTTGGGGTTTGTGTATGTGGATGAAAACAAGGTTGAAGCCGCCTGTCATAGACTCCCTCATAAATAACATCCATATTGGAACTCACCCACTGTGCATGTAGGGGGAAAGAAACAGAGAGATGGTTGCAGAAGGAGAAAGGAGAGTCATCAGTAATATCCCAATGAGCTGGTTAATGTTTCCAGTTTCCATCCAGAACTTGACATGTGAGCAGAGCCGCAGACAGAAGCTCCTTCCCGGCTTTGTTTCAGTGCCTCTCAGTTGGAAGCATAATAGAAGATTAGAAAAACCAACGGCCTGGATGGAGGCTCAAATCATTTTTTAAAAAATAAATGGATTCCTGTTAATGGGACTGATTTTCAACTGTGTTGTAAAGAACATCGTCATCGTTCAGAATGAGACACGAGCTTCAGTGTCCCTGAAGAGACACTTTAAAGAAGAATCTCTTTAAGATTTGAAAGAATTCAACCCATGCTACTTCTGAATGATTTCTGTTAGGTGCTGTGCAGATATGGCTTAGAAAGAAACAGGAGGCTTGTGAAGGATCCAAGAGGATGGCTCAAAAGCAGTGCAGGTTAATTTGGGGCCTTTGGAGATGAGTCATCCTGCTAAAATAAACACATCAGCCTTCTCTTCACAACTTAATACATGTGCCCGTATTTGGTAACAGGCCTGTGGTGAACATGCTGGCCTACCTGCAAAGGGGCCGTCTCCGTGCTAAAGTGTGGGCACCAAACGTTAGCATATGTACTCATATATCTTCACGAAGGTTATTAGTGACACGGCTACTTCTGACTACGGGATGCAACATAAAACGGCACATGGAGACATTTTTCTCTTATGCCGTGATTCAGGGAGAAGCCCCACTTGGGTAATGTTTTGGGGTGATGTGGATGAACTGACTGGTTCTTTGTGTTGGGGCAATGATACAGTGTGGAAGTTTGTCCTCTTCCAATTTCATGTTGAGATGTGATCCCTACTGTTGTAGGTGGGCCTAGTGGGCGGTGTTTGGGTCGTGGGGGTGGATCCTTCAGGAATGGCTTGGTGCCCACCCCATGGTAATGAGTTCACGGGAGATGTGGTTGTTAGAGAAGCTGGGACCTCCCCTCTTCCCTCTCTTGCCTCTTCTTGCCATGTGGCACGCCAGCTCCCCTTCTGCCATGAGTAAAAGCTCCCCGAGGGCCTCACCAGAAGCAGATGCTGGTGCTTTTGCTTCTTGTATAGACTGCAGAACGGTGAGTCAAATAAACTTTGTTTGTAAAGTACCTAGCCCCAGGTTTTCCTTTATAGCAATGCAAAATAGATGAATACAGGCAAGTTTCTTAGCTCTCTAAGGAGAGGTATAGGACTCTGCAGATGATCATATTCCCGTATACAAATTAAGGCACATAGCCTTGATGGTTGGGACTTCTCTAAATTTTCAGAAAATTCTGTGCTAGTTTGTCAGTGCCACTCAAAGTGATATATTCGTTGATGGCCTAAGGAAAGCTGGGTTTTGAACGACCAGGTAATCAATTAGGTGTCTTTGTTGTTGTTGAGATGGAGTTTCACTCTTGTTGCCCAGGCTGGAATACAATGGCACCGTCTTGGCTCACTGCATCCTCTGCCTCCTGAGTTCAAGTGATTCTCCTGCCTCAGCTTCCTGAGTAGCTGGGATTACAGGTGCATGACATCATGCAGCTAATTTTGTGTTTTTAGTAGATATAGGGTTTCTCCACGTTGGTCAGGCTGATCTTGAACTCCTGACCTCAGGTGATCCGCCCACCTCAGCCCCCCAAAGTGCTTGAGTTACAGGTGTGAGCCACCGCGCCTGGCCTCAATTAGAGTCTTTGATGTATATTATTAGACCTGTAGACTTGCATCAGGTGCCTGAGAGGTTAGAAACAGAGCAGAAGAACGAGAACAAGGAAGAAAAGAGAGAGGAATAAAAGCAAGCAAGCCAACAAAACCAAAACAAAAATGGCACACCGGAAAGAAGTGAAATGGAGGAAAGAAGATGAACCCCTTTAGTAGCTACCAGGTCCATTGGCCAAATTCTCCACGTCTTGCTCAGTAATGATACCAATGATCACAGGGAATCAGTCCCTCTCTGGCAAGGTGGCAGGATGGACAAATGGCTTGTGGACGGAGGAAGAGCAGAAACCACAACTCCTGATTGTAACAAGAACTGTTGGCCAGGTAAAATGGGAAACTTTAATGTTTCCACTGAGCCAGGCACCCTGAGACCTGGGGAAAGGCAAGGGGTACGTAAGCCGTCTTTGAAGATGAAGTAGCACCATCATAACTATGGTTAGTGGACTCTGCGAATGGCTGAGAGCAGGTCCTGCTCCTGGTGTTTAGGGAGACAGCCTAGAGGACAGGTGAGCTGACTGGTTGCCATGGAAACTGGATGGGAGTATTGGTCCACTTAACTGTCCCCACGGTAACGAAGCTTCTAGGGAGTGATAGAGGAATTAGTTGTCTTAACATACTACTCTTATCCCCATAGTAACCAGTCTTTAGCCAGGAGTGATCAGCTTCACAGAGGAAAATCTGCTCCCTAGAGAAAGGGTGGGCTGACTCCTTGAGAGGGGTGTGTGTGTGTGTATGTATGTATATGTGTGTGTTTGGGGATGATCCTCGAGGGGGTGTGTGTGTGTGTGTTTGGTGATGATCCTCGAGGGTGTGTGTGTGTGTGTGTGTGTGTGCGCGCGCGCGCGCGCACGCGTGCACGTGCATAGAATGAATGTGCTTACAGGCCTGGGAGCAAGGCTAAGATGGTGTGTGAGGTCTCTCCTTGCCCCCAGTTTATTGGTGCCCAACTCACTCATGGGTTGCAGTAGCTGGTACAGCTGGGAGGAGCGCCCCTTCCGGCTACACATTACCATTCTGGTGCAGGGTGCGCCGGCGCTGGCTGGACTGCATGCTCAGGACCAAGTACTGCCTCATAAACTCACTGAACCGCTTCTGGTTGGCCAACTTCCGGGCCGACTTCCGGGCCCCAGTGAAGCCCCCAAATCTCTTCTGCAGCTGCTTCTGCTCCGTCTCGCCAGCCTCCTCCATGCCAGGCTCGGGCTCTTCAGGCTCCTGGAACAGGCTCCGGACACGGGGCATTCGCCGCAGATGCCGCATCTCTGAGGCTCTGGGCTGGTAGAGAGCAGCTGCCACGTGCTCTGGGGCAGCCGGGCTGAGCTGCCAGGAGCTCCTAGCCATGACCTTGGTGCATGGAGTCCAGAGGGGGCTGGGGAAGACCTTCTCTTCACAGTCGAGGATGCACAGCTGCAAAGATACGGGTGAGAGGAGGGGAGAAGGAAGAAGGACCTCCGTTAGCCCAAGGCGAGGGAGGAGATCCGGCCCTCTGTTGGCTGTATCAACACCTACGTAAGTGCTTCCAAAGCATCTAATGTATCAAGTAACGTGCAGCAGTTTTACACAGGTTTTTGGGTTCGCAGAATTTCAGAATTGGAAAGTAACAGAGAATCATCTGACCAAGATCCATCATTTTACAAAGAAGCCAGGGCTCAGAGAGATGAGTGTAACTCACTTTGGTGTCACAACACGTTTACAATTGCCAGTTAACACAGGATCAGTGCGCCCAACACCACTCCCTGTTATATCTTTGGTTGGGTTTTTGGAGCTGAGCTCCTCTCATGACCGTCACCCATAAAGAATTTTATTTTGTTCTCTCCTCAGGCTTGTGGAAGGTCAGATGGGTTAAAGAAATTGGGGATGTGAAAGTATGTAGTCAAATCTGCATGTCTATTTTAAGGTCACTGTGTAAAGATCTACCTGGGTGTTGTTAATTTTTCATCCGGCCCACAGCAGTCGTCACTATCTGTGTATCATTTATAGCCAATGGGGGTCAAGACTCTTTGGGGTGTAGGCAGGCTGGACGTGCGGGGCTGAACCTGTGATCAGTTCCAGGTACGGGCAGAGATGTCATCATCAGATGTGAGCCCAACAGACCCACCTGGCCCCTAGGAATGCTCTGCTCTGCCTCTCCTGCCCATCAGCTGGACCATGATGTTTCTCTCCCTACTCTTGGCTAGTTCTGATGGTCCCCCATCTCCCATGTTTTTGCTTCTGGTTGGGTTTCCTGGAAGCCTCTGCCCTCGGCTTTTCTTCCTGTTTGCTATTTTCGCTTCACCCCGAATTTCAGTCCAGGTTTCTGGTTTTAGCCACCTGGAAACCCCACTTCAACCTGACCTTGGGGCTGTGAGTCAGCAGGCAGAACGCCTCACAGCGTGGAGCTCCTGCCTGCCTTCCAGGGCTCCTTCTGGGGCAGAGGGTGCAACTGACCAGCCCATATCCATCTCCTTCTTCTCCTTATGCACAGAACACTGTTTTATTCCTAAAGGCAACATGTACATTTCCCACGCTTCCTTGGAGCTGTAAGTAGCTGACGACATTAAAAATGGACGTGTAATCCCAGCGCTTTGGGAGGCCAAAACGGGCAGATCACTTGAGGCTAGGAGTTTGAGACCAGCCTGACCAACATGGCAAAAACCCATCTCTACTAAAAATACAAAAATTAGACGGGCGTGGTGGTGGGTGCCTGTAATCCCAGCCACTGGGGAGGCTGAAGCAAAAGACTTGCTTGAACCTGGGAGGTGGAGGTTGCAGTGAGCTGATATCATGCCGCTGCACTCCAGCCTGAGTGAACAGAGTGAGACTCTGCCTCAAAAAGTAAAAAAATAAAAGGAAGTGATCAGGGATCATGTGGGGTTTCCAAGAAAGTAGGAGACTGAGTTAGGTGGGAAGAAAATCTCGTTTTCCTCTTCCTCCAACTTTCTTCTTGGAATGTGGACATTTTGGCTTGACACTGTGTTTGCCATCTAGAAACCATGCAGCGACTCAGAGGATGGGAGTCATGACCTAGAAGCTGCCGACTGTCAGGGAAGAGAGAGGAGATTGGAGCTGCCATCGCAGCCCTGGGCTGTCCCCTCCTCACTCCTTGTGAGAAACTGATTCTGTCGATTTCAGCCACTGTCACTTTAGGTGTGTGTTACTAGCAGGTGAATTTCATTCTTATCTGATACTCTCGTCCTTCTGCTTGGCCTCTCGGTCCCTGTCTGAGTGGCACCTCATTCCCCAGTTGACTCAGATTTCAAGCCCTGGGCATATCTTTTCCTCCCCTCTCCCT
This sequence comes from Cacajao melanocephalus, assembly GCA_963573385.1. Lineage (NCBI taxonomy): Eukaryota > Metazoa > Chordata > Mammalia > Primates > Pitheciidae > Cacajao > Cacajao melanocephalus. The sequence continues at coordinate 79,358 of CAUYLG010005502.1, read as the reverse complement.
GCCCCCATCCCGCCAGTCTACAGGTCTGTCCCTCTTCCCACTCCCTCTGCCACCGCCTAAGTGCCTCTTAGGTGAAGCTGGTCCCTCACTCATCTCTGCATCTTTGGTCTTTGCCACTGTCATCAATGTGGTACCTGTGGCAGGATGCCCTTCCTGAAGAATAACTGATCATGCCATTACCTTGCCCATAGCTAATTGTTCACCTTATCCATAAAACAGCGCCAAACTCGAGCAGAGCGTTCAAATCCCTCTATCACCTGGCCCAGCCCATCATCTATGTCTTATTTCCGATTCTTCATCACACACCCCTTGAGGCCTATGAAGCTGTTCCTAGCACCTTAAATACTGCAAAGCTCCTCCTACCTGCATGCCTTTCTCTCTGTCCCTTAGATGCAATGACCTCCTTGCATCCTTTCCTCCATTCTTTGGGACCCAGACAAGCTCCAGTGCTCCCCATCTCTGATAACTTCTAGTTCTCTGGCAAGAATCACTCTCTCCTGCCTTTGTGTTCCCACAGAACTTTGCATTCCTCTTGTGGAAATGTTAATGCTTTATGTCATTAAATTGCAATACCTCCTCTCTCTCTCTCTTTTTTTTTTTTTGAGACGGAGTCTTTCTCTGTAGTCCAGGCTGGAATGCAGTGGCACGATCTTGGCTCACTGCAACCTCCGCCTCGCAACTTCAAGTGATTCTCCTGCCTTAGCCTCACCAAGCAGCTGGGACTGCAGGCGCATGCCACCACACCCAGCTAACTTTTGTATTTTTAGTAGAGACAGGGTTTTACCATATCGGCCAGGCTAGTCTTGAACTCCTGACCTCGTGATCCACCCGCCTCAGCCTCCCAAAGTGCTGGAATTACAGGCGTGAGCCACCGCACCCGGTCAATTGCAATACCTTCTAAGGCAGAATATGACAAGTCAGGGACCACCTCTTACTCATGTTTGAATCCCTTGCAGGAATCTTCTCCTTCCAGTAGAGGTTTATTGAACTGAGCTGAGTGAATCAAGAAGTCACTTTACATTTAGCTTAGAGTGCAAAAGGAAGGGAAGGAAAAGAGATGAGAAAGAGTCCCTGGAAGAACAGGGGTCGCAGCTAGTTGTGACCAGGACTGGAATGCCCGCAGAGCTTAGAATGCGCACCGCTGCAGGAACTCCTGTCACCCTGCTGCCACCTTTTGATTATCTGATTACTCATCTGTCTCATTAGTCCGGGATTCTTTTATTCTTTTTTTTCTTTTCCTTTTTTTTGGACACAGAGACCACACCTGGTCTAAAGGGTCCCACACTTTGATGTGAGTCCCAATCATCTGCAGAGCTTTTAAAAACAAACACAGAATTTCAAGACTCAACTAAATCTCTGAAGAATAGAACCAGGGATTAAAACCTGTTTTTACAAAGGAATTAAAAACTTAATTTTACAAAGGTCGGGTAACTCCGATATTTGCCTGGATTTGCAAATCACGAATGTAATTCAGTCTTTGCATTTTATGATGTGGTTCAGGACTACATCCAAAACGACACGGTTAGATAACAGTATAACCTGAGTTCTACTCAAAGATGCCTTGTGGCCCAACCCAGACGTCTACTCAGCTCCTTCTGTGGGCTTGCAATATGAATTAGTGGCAATTCATGCAAGAGGGATTCTATGAGACCAAGAGCTGAGGTTTGGATGGGCAGATTGCCCATATTCCAATGGACTGGAGGGGGCAGATGGGGACTGGGTCTGGCAGGAGTGTTCCTTTCCTTCCCTGGTAGGATTTCCAAGGAGCAACCTGTCCACATCCACCTGTTAGTCACAGGAGGTGACGTTGGCCCCTAGTGATGCTCAAGCCATGGTTTTTCTGAGCTTGCCTCTTTCATTTAGCTTTTGCTCAGAGATATTTAATGCATGGAACCTAGTTGCTGACAGAATGACCTTAGCAGGGAGATGCAGGGAACTGCTTTTTCACACTTGCGATGTTACCGATTATAAAACATGACAGGTAACTTCCACAGATAGGGAGGGCTGCCTTAAGAACAATGGAGTTGCAAACTTCTGGAGTATTCTATAAGAACTGCTACTGTACTGGGCATAGTGGCTCACGCCTATGATCCCAGTCCTTTAGGAGGCCAAGGAAGGAGGCTCCTTTGAGTCCAGGAGTTTGAGAGCAGCCTGGGCAACATAGGGAGACCTTGTCTCTATAAAAATAAACATGTTAGCGGGGTGTGGTGGTGCATGCCTGCATTTCCAGCTACTTGGGAGGCTAAGGTGGGAGGATTGCTTGAGCCTGGGAGGTGAAGGCTGCAGTGAGCTGAGATTGCTCCACTGCACTCCAGACTTGGCAACAGAGCAGAACTCTGTCTCAAAGAAAAAAAAAATGGTACTGGAGTTTGTTAGAATGCAAATTTTTAGGCTACAGCATTGGAGATTCTGATTCGATAAGTCAAGGGTGAGGCCCAGAAATTTGCCTTTTTAGCAACAGCCCCGGTGATTCTGAGGCTGGATGATACTTGGGGGAGACCTGCTTTGGAACTTTCTCTGAGGAGGAAGGCGCCATCATGGAACATGGCGGTTATAGACTCTTACAGAGAAAGGGTCACTTGGGTCTGTACTTAGCCTGCTCCTGAAATACTTTGAAGAAAACCAGCCAGAATCAATGTCTAGTATATTCTTTCAGATCAGAATCCTCTTGAGTTAGTCCTTGACAGAAAGTGGATCTCAACTGGGAGTGATTTTGCCCACCCAGGGGCCGTTGGCAATATCTAGAGACGTTGGTTGTCAGAACTGGTGTGTGTGTGTGTGTGTGTGTGTGTGTGTGTGTGTTAATGGCACTGAAGTGCCCAGGACAGCCCCACAACAATTCCCCAGTCAAAAGTGCCCGTAGTGGCAAGTGTGAGAAACTCTGCTCTACAAAGTCAACAGGGATGCAGAGAAGCGCAGTGGACACTGGGAAAGCCATCGAGGCAGAGCGGTGAAGCTGGAGGCGGCCTTTGAGCACGCTTGGTCCAATCCTGGCAGAATAGGAGCTCCAAACTGCTGTGGAATTGTTCTGCTCCGTCAGTTTACAGAAACAGGTGGGAGAGCTGTTAAACCTGGAGGTGGTTAGATCTTCTGTGAGCCCCTGGGTTTCTAAGCCCAGATGGTGATTAGATTTTGTGTCAGTCAGAGAAAATGAAATTCTGTGATCAAACCTGATGCCACAGTCCATACCCAGACTTGATGCACTGTTAGATAAGGTAGATGCTAACAAAATCACCTCAATTCTTGATTTAGGAGAGGGTTTTGGGCAAATAGGAGGAAGCCAGATGCACAACAGCATTTGTAGCACCAGATGGACATAGGAACTTAATGCCTGACCCTCTGGTGTGCGGAACTCACCAGCCTTTTTCCAGAGATGGGTTAATGTCTTATTAAGTGAGCTGGACATGCTTTGGCAGCCCGTTCTGATGGCATTGCTATATTAAGCCAGAATGCGTATGGGCATCTGGAGTCTCGGAATGTTGCCAAATTGATCTATAAAGCTGGGCTTATGGGGAAAGTGAATGAAGGGCCATTTGGGTGTCTGGGCTCAAAGATTAGGGTAAAAAGTGGGAAACAGGCACATGAACCAACTGGAGATAAAGAAGCTCAAAAACGTGGTCAAGTTTTTGCCACTAAAGAGTTACAGCACTTCTGACCGAGAGACATTTGGGAGTTATTTGCTTTGGGAGGTCCCGCTAGAATATCTGAGGACAAATACAGCAGATGAATAGCATAGAAGACAAACATATAAAGAACTCCTACTGCAAGTCACCTCATTAGAGTTTTCATTTAATGAAGATAGAACTAATAGAAGGTAGTTTCTTTTGCAACAGAATTTTAGGGAATTATATTGATTGATTGAGCCGGAGTCTCACTTTGTCCCCGAGGCTGGAGTGCAGTGGCATGATCTCAGCTCACTGCAACCTCTGCCTCCCCGGTTTAAGTGATTCTTGTGCCTCAGCCTCCTGAGTAGCTGGGACTACAGGCACGCACCACCACGCCCAGCTAATTTTTGTATTTTTAGCAGAGACAGGGTTTCATCTTTTTGACCAGGCTGGTCTTGAACTCCTAGCCTCCAGGGATCCACCCACTTTGGCCTCCCAAAGTGCTGGGATTTCATGTGTAAGCCACTGTACCAGGCCAAGTTTTAGGGAGTTTCAAGTAAATTTCCCCATACTCTTACTTGGGGATTGGTTGCCTTATTTCTTGTCTCTAAAACCACTTAGTGAATCCAGTTTTTTCTCCTTGAGCTGATGAAGTAAGTACCATTCACAATGAGGTTAAAGGCCAGGACGTTGCAATGGGTTTGGGTGTGAGTCATCTACCAACCAAAATTATAGTCTAACAAGCCAGCCATACTTGAATAGTCTACTAGGAGCAGAAATAAAAAGTTTTTTGATGAAGCCAAGGATCCAGATGACCCTGGGAACAGGATTATGTAATTTGATGGAGGGACTGGGGAAGTGACCCTTGCTGAAATATGAGTCCCCCAATCAGTCACAGAATGGATGTAGTCCAGGGCTGCCAGATTTGGAAATGGGATTTGAGTGCCTACATTCTAGGCATTTCATTAAACTTAGGTTAAAAGTAAATACAAACTAGAAACAAAAACAAGCAGGCAGCCACATCCTCTTGGGGGTGAGCGGGCACTGTGAAGGGTTAGTCCCCCCATTGTAAGGCTTTTACGTGTCCATTTTCTGACTTGTTTCAAAGAAGTAAAGCTAAGAATGTTGTCTGGACCCCAGATATTTAAGATGCTATGGAGAGATGGAGACATGCTCCAAATTTTTGAGTCTCTGAAAGATGCAAACGTAAAACCTTTACAGAGACTGCAGCAGATGTTCCTAGGAGGAGACCATTGGTCTTAGAATCTTCCAGTTTCCATGGGGATGGGATGTGTTTATTGAGCTGTGCTCTGTGCCACACACCGTGCTGCATGCTGGGATACTTGGATCCATCAGCAAAGAAAGTTCACTCCAGATGGGGAGAGAGAGTCCTGCAGATATAACTAACAATCAGAAACAAGAAAGGATAGGCCCACTCCACTGGGGTCGGTGGAGAATCAGTGCAGTGTTCTCTTACAGGGAACAGTAAATCTGGGGTTTGGAGTGTGCGTAGGATTTATGGCTGGGGGAGGAGGCCGAGGCAGGCACGATGGCAGGGCAGGAAGAGAAGGCAGGATTTCTCAGGAACTATGAAAAGTGATTGGGAACGTGGGTCTGGAGCCCAGGAGAGAGGAGGTCAGGAGGGTGCTTCCAGGAGTTTTCTGCAGCCTGGGGGGAGCAGAAGGCCTGGGATATATGGGTGGGTTCTCGGAGGTGAAAAGCAGAGCATCTTGATGATCCTTTATGTGTAGGGAGTGGGGAGAGGACAAGGAAACAACACAGTAGCCAGAGTAGGGAAGAGAATGAAGCACGTGGACGGAGAGAGGGCTGGGGTTCCTGAAGGAGCGAATTATCAGCAGGGTAAGAGCTCAGAGAGAAGCATGGTGGAGGAATAAGAGAAGAGGTTTATTGTAACCACTTTACCGAAGGCCAACTGTAGATGATATTCATAGAAAGCAATAATGTTAATAACATAGGAAATCGATCCTAGCGTAATATAGTAAGTGAATTGGTTAGCTGGAGATGCCCTGGGTAGTTACAACTGGTTGGAAAATGGGCTTGGAAACCACTGAGCCCAGGAGCTTGGGGCTTTGGGTCTGTTGGGTTTTGTCTCCTCCTCTGTTACCTGGAGGTAGGAGACACCAGGGTGCATTCGTTCCCCCAAATACTCGTTTCTACATTTGTATATTTGCCTTAAGGAACTGTGGTGCTTCTGGTTGTTTTGAAAGGTTAAAGGGTTTAAAAGATGGCATCTTTTGAAGGAAGTTATGTGACTATAAAGTAAAAACAATTGAGCTATACTGGATTTAATAGTAGAGGAATAACTAGACTGAAATGTAGGTAGTTGACAAAACAATTTACTTAATGAAGAAAAAGTTAATACTGGATTTGTATCTTCAGTTGGACATTTCAAAGATAAGAGAGCATTTTGGTACTGAGGGGTTCACTGTTGAATTATCTGCAATATCAAAAATAAAGGGCACATGCATGTTCAATGGTTAAAACAAATTACATGGTCCTTCTGTATCCCCAGGGGATTGGTTTCAGGATACTAAATCTGCAGATGCTCAAGTCCCTTATATAAAATGGCTGTGCGGCTGGGCACAGTGGCTCATGCCTGTAATCCCAGCACTTGGGGAGGGCAAGGTGGGTGGATCACTTGAGGTTAGGAGTTTGAGACTAGCCTGGCTAATGTGTGAAACCCCATCTCTACTAAAAAATAAAAAAAAAAAAAATAGCAGAGTGTGATGGCAGGCACCTGTAATCCCAGCTACTTGAGAGGCTGAGGTGGAAGAATTGCTTGAACCTGGGAGGTGGAGGTTGCAGTGAGCAGAGATTGCACCATTGTACTCTAGCCTGAGTGACAGAGTGAGACCGTTTAAAAATAAATAAAATAAAAAAAATAAAATGGCTATGCACATCCTCCTGTATACTTTAAATCATCTCTGGATTACTTATAATACTTAGTATAAAGTAAAAGCTATGTAAATAGTTGTTATGCTCTATTGTTTTATTTGTATTTTTTATTGATATATTATTTTTGATTTTTTCCTGATTATTTTCTATCCATGGTTAGTTGAATCCTTGAATGTGAAACCTGTGGATACTGAGGGCCAACTGTAGACTATGTTCATGGAAAGAAATTATAACATGGGAAAAGTATCTTGGTGTAATACAGTAAGTGACAAAAAGTAGGATTCTTTCTCTAGTGTAATTGAGAGTGATTTTAGTTTTTCTTTTTTTTATAGTTTTCTGAATTTGCCAAACTCTCGGAAATGAGTAGCACTATTTTATCCCTGGGAACAACCTGGCATCCTAGGCAGGGCTCTTCCTGCAGGTGGTAAGGTGGAAAGATTGGGGGGTTCTGGGTTGGAAGAGGCAGCTCCAGTCTGCATCTGTTTCCTACAGGCCATGTGATGCTGGGCAAGTCCTGTGACCTTGGGAGAGGCCTTAGCTTCTCACTCAAAGTCTGCTCTGGAGTAGGGAGAGAGGGGGTAGTCAGGGAGGAGGACAGCCTCTCTGCCTGCCTTGAGGGGACCTACCTCCAGGTCGAAGCCATCCAGGGCTGGGCGGAGCTTCTCCTGGCATGTGAGACAGTCCCTCTGACAGCTGCTGAACACACTGGAGAAGAGGCTGAGCAGCAGCAGGTCACAAAGCAGGACTTTCATGGTGCAGGAGCAGGAGCAGGAGCAGGAAGCAGGTGCTGGAACACACAAAAAGGGGCATGGTAGTGAGTATAGCCACTCTCAGGGGGCTGCTCAGGGCTGGAGACCCCAACCCAGGGGATGCAGGAAAGACCGTCCTCTGCTTTCTCTGGGGGGACTGCAGCAGGGGCCTGAGATTCACTTTCCAGAGGTGTAAATTATCAAGGCCATAGGCGACCTGGTCCTATCACCCAAGCTGTATTCACGCACAGGCTTGTTAGTGTCTGGGTTCCTGGGGAGGGTACCCCTGTGATTCCTGCCACTTGCTGGCCTCAACACCACAAGGGCACTTTTCGGAGCAGCTGTGCAGTGGCAGAGATGGCTTTCTTGGAAGCTGAAGGCATGGCTTTGCAGGTTACCAGCATGTGACATTACATCAACCTCTTTGAGCCTCGGTTTTCATAGCCCATAAAAAGGGAACGGTGGCACCTGCCTTGTCACAGGCCTATTGTGAAGAGGAAATGAGATGTGTAAGGGGAGTTTTGCAAAGTGCCATGCAAAAGTCAGATGAGTAAAACATGAGATTTATTAATGACTCAGTGCTTCCTTTTATCCTCCTGGCCTTCCCTGCTGCAGCCAGGAATGCCCCCAACCCCCCTACACCTTGAATTCTCTCTTCCTGCATGTCCCTTGTCTCTTATCCGTGCTAGACGTGAGCTGGTGCTGTGGTGTATCTCTGTTTCCCTAAAATTCCTATGTTGAAATCCTAACCTCCAAGGTGATAGAATTAAGAGATAGGATCTTTGGGCCAGGCACAGTGGCTTACGCTGTAATCCCAGCACTTTGGGAGGCCGGGGCGGGTGGATCATTTGAGGTCAGGAGTTCGAGATCAGCCTGGCCAACATGGCAAAACGCAGTCTTTACTAAAAATGGTGTGGTGGTATGCATCTATAATCCTAGCTACTTGGGAGGCTGAGGGGAGAGGATCACTTGAACTCAGGAGGTTGAGGTTGTGCTGAGCTGAGATCATGCCATTGCACTCCAGCCTGGTTGACAGAGCGAGACTCTGTCTCAAAAAAAAAAAAAAAAAAAAAAAAGAGAGAGATGGAAACAAACTTTGGGAGGTGATGAGGTCATAAGACTTGAGCCCTTATAAATGGGATTAGTGCCCCTATAAACGAGGCCCAAGATTGCTAGCTAGTCCCTTCCACCACCTGAGGACACAGCAAGAAGCCAACATCTAAGAACCAGGAAATAGACCCTCACCAGACACTGAATCTGCAGGCGTCTTGATCTCCAACTTCCCAGCCTCCAGGACTGTGAGAAAGAAATTTCTGTTGTTGATGGGGCATGCTGGCTCACACCTGTAATCTCAGCACTTTGCGAGGCTGAGGCAGGCAGATCACTAGAGGTCAGGAGTTTGAGACCAGCCTGGCCAACATGGTGAAACCCCATTGCTACTAAAAATATAAAGATTAGCCGGAAATTGCTTGAACCCAGGAGACGGAGGTTGCAGTGGGCCGAGACCAGGCCACTGCACTCCAGCCTGGGTGACATAGCGAGATATATCTCGGAAAAAAAAAAAAAGAATTTTCTGTTGTTTCTAAGCCACCTGGTCTATGCTCTGTTGTTACAGCAGGCTGGATAGACTAAGACCATTGGCTTCCCGAGCAAAGGGCCATGTGATTCACCTTGGCATTCCATGCCAAGCACAGGCCGAACTCGCTATTAAAAATTGAACAAAGAAACTATTCTAAGATAGCAGCTCCAAGGATTGGTGGGTTAGATCAGTGGTTTGCAATCTTATGTTGAATTGGTGAAAGGCGTGCAGTTTTCACTGTTCCTCCTTCACACTTATCTTTTGATCAAGCCTTCTGAATCAGAAAGATGCTTCCCTGGACTGTATCATTCTGGGTCCCCATAGAACCATCTTTACTTGGAGGATTAAATGGAAAGGGAACAAAGAACTTTCTAGAAACATAAGTGTTCTTGATTGAAGTCGCAAGGGTGTATCCATTTGCCAAAATCCATTGAGTTGTACATTTATTCTGTGCATTTCACTGTGTGCAGCTTTTCCCTTAAAAAAAAGAGTTCATTGTAGAAAACCAAAAATGACTGCCTTTATTGATTTGTCATCAGATGATATTGAGGATGTTTAGAAGGTTTTGCCACTCCAGTGCACCCTGCAGACCAGCTGGAATCTTGTTAGAAATGCGGATTCTTGGGCCCCACCCCAGAACCACTGAATCAGGATCTGCATGTCTTTTTGTTTGTTTGTTTGAGACACGCTTGCTCTGTCACCCAGGCTGCAGTGCAGTGGCATGATCTTGGCTCAGTGCAACCTCCCAGGTTCAAGAGATTCTCATGCCTCGAATAGCGGGGATTATAGGTGCACACTACCACAACCGGCTAATTTTTGTATTTTTAGTGGAGACAGGGTTCCACCATGTTGGCCAGGCTGGTCTCGAACTCCTGACCTCATGATCTGCCCACCTCAGCCTTCCAAAGTGCTAGGATTACAGGCATGCGCTACTAGTATCAGCTAATTTTTCGTAAGGATCTGCATTTTTAGCAAGATTCCCAGGTGACTTGTATTCATGCCAAAGTTTGGGAAGTGCTAGTATGAAAAAGACGTGATCCAAGGAGGGACCTGCAGCTGAGGTCACCTGATGACCATGTCAGGAGCCCACCCTAGTCCTTCTTGTGCATCATCAAAGCATTTCATACTCAGAGGATGACAGCTACTAGGGTGCTCAATAAGTGTTTGTTAAATTAATGAGTTGCCTGTTCATTTGAGACGGTCTTGCTCTGTTGCCCAGGCTGGTGCGCAGTGGTGCAATCACGGCTCACTGCAGCCTCGAACTCCTGGGCTCAAGCAGTCCTCCCACCTCAGACTTCCAAGTAGCTGGGAGGATTGCTTGAGCCCAGGATGCTTGGCTACTTTTTAAATTTGTAGCACAAGTGAGGTCTCGTCATGTTGCCCAGGCTGGTCTCAAACTCCTGGCCTCAAGTGATCCTCCCACCTTGGCCTCCCAAAGTATCAGGATTACAGGCATAAGCCACTGCACCTGGCCAATGAATTCACATTTGAGATGGATTTTTGAAACAAATCATAAACACAATGCCTATTTAAATGTATTGCAGATGCATTTGAGATGAATTTCTCTTCTCTATCCCAAGGAGCAGAGCTTTAGTTGAGATTTATTGCCTTCTTTATTGGAATAGCCTCCTAATTAGTCCACCTAACGATCTGGCTTCCCTCCAAGCTTCCCATCTCCAATCTGATGATGTCACTTCATATTTAAACTAATTCTATAACCTCACTGCTGTCAGGAGGAGTTCCAAGGACTCAGCACCGACTCCTGCCTCATTTCCTAGCACCTAACCTTGCATAGCCTCTAGTCTCAGCGAATCATGTATAGGTCCCAACTGTATCAGGCTCTTAATATCTTTTTTTTTTTTTTTTTTGAGACAGAGTCGCACTCTGTTACCCAGGCTGGAGTGCAGTGGCACAATCTTGGCTCACTGCAACCTCCACCTCCTGGATTCAGGTGATTCTTATGCCTCCAGCTCCTGAGTAGCTAGGATTACAGGTACACACCACCACATCCGGCTGAGTTTTGTGTTTTTAGTAGAGGCAGGGCTTCACCATGTTGGCCAGGCTGGTCTTGAACTCCTGACCTCAGGTGAGCTGCCCACCTTGGCCTCCCAAAGTGCTGGATTACAGGCGTGAGCCACCGTGCCCAGCCTCTTCATGTCTTTTTATCTTGGCCCTTGCTGCTCCCTCTGCCCAGAATATCCTTCTCCAGCTCATCCTTCACACACAGCTCAAGCATCAGCCCTTCTGGGAAGCCATGTCCACCCCCTGGTCTGAGTTAGATCAGTCTCCGCTGCTGTCCTGGCATCGGGAAGAGCACGTCATAGTGGGAGGCCAGCAAGGCTCGGGGGCCCCATCCATCAACACAGACACAACAGACCCAAGCTGCGGCGATGTGCACTTTCCCATCTGCTAATGACGACAGACTGCCTGCTTCCGATCGCAGCCCTGCAGCCTGCTAGCTGTACTTGACCTCTCATTTCCTAGTCTGCACAAATGGGATGAAATCAGTACCTATCTCAGAGGATGATCAGTGGGTTAACGTTTGGAAGCAATTAAAATGGCAATAGGAACTATATACGAGAAGGAAAAGAAGGAACGAGTCCTGCACATAGCATTCACTCTATAACTCTTTTTTTTTTTTTTTTTTTTTTTTTGAGACAGAGTTTCACTCTGTTGCCCAGGCTGGAGTGCAGTGGCACAATCTCAGCTCACTGCAACCTCCACCTCCCAGGTTCAAGCAATTGTCCTGCCTCAGCCTCCCAAGGAGCTGGGACTATGGGCACCCACTACCACTCCCAGCTAATTTTTGTATTATTAGTAGAGATGGGTTTCACCATGTTGGCCAAGCTGTTCTTGAACCCCTGATCTCAGGTGATCCACCCACGTTGGCCTCCCAAAGTGCTAGGATTACAGACAGGAGCCACTGTCCCTGGCCTTACATTTCTTACTCTACTAAGTTTCTGTCTTTCTGGATAGACGTTCTTGTGGAAGAATTTGTTCCAAACAGTGTGGCTGTGCCCTCTATAGCCACATGGTGGCAGTAGCTGTATGTTGCAGAAGAAAGGGAAGGGAGGAGAAAAGGGGCCGTTTCCTTTCCTTCCTAATAATACGAGGTTGTAATACAGAATGTATACATGGGCTGAGGTGACAAGCTGTGACAGATGTTAGCGAAATGCTCTCTGGCTGAGTTTTTTTTGGTGAACTTCATTAACCGGGGCAACTTGAACATTCAGGAAAGGTTGGCTGGTTTGGCTGATGTTTGCCATATCAAATTCTAGGTAAATGGGATTTAGGGGCAAGGTGAAAAAGGAAGATGAGCTTCTGGGACACTTAGGGCATGCTTCATTTGATAGCCTTCCTGCAGGTGAAATGTGGGGCCCCGCAGCTTGGCACTTTGGGAGACCTTGTTGAGTGTCCTTGGCACAAGCCAGGCCCTCCCTGTGGGTCAGGGGCACGTCAACCCTCTGAACTCCAACTTTCCAGCCCGTCTCTGTCTTTCCTCACTTTTAACAATCGACTCCACCAATTATTTGAGGAACCATCCATACTCAATGCTGTCCATTCTCCCCTGCCATTCACAGAATCCGCCAAACAGAAATAACCACATAGTTCCACCCATCCCACAGGTGGCTTGCAAGCTTTAAAATGAGATTAAGGTCAGCGAAAACTCAAAATTATGTAAATATCATAAAAGGGACCGCATTCTGTATTTTTTATATACCTCCCAACACCTACTACAACTGTGTTTTAGGTTAAATCAGATTTTGAACTTTGAAAGCTCAGCAGATGTTTTTCATTTATAAGAAGTCTTGACTGTACCTGGATGCTGGATGATGCTCTGTATTTAAATGGAGATGAGTACTTAGTTACTTCATGAGTTGTATTTGTGTTTAAACCTTACGCTGTGGACCTGTGTGGCTGTGAACAAGTCGTTTCACCTCTGAGATCCTGTGTTTTCAACTACAAAGTGGGGGTCATAACAGGTCTGCTGTTACATTGATGCCGAAACCCTACGCTTTGTAATGGTGGGACTGTGTACAAATTACTTCACCTCTGTGAGCTTCAGTCTTCTCAACCGTGAATTGGGAATAGTGATGGGTTGTTGCTATTTATTATACAACCGTAGCAAACATCAGTAAACAAAAAGTTAGCTGCATAGGTTGAATTTTACATGGCTTGAATTTCATTTGGTGAGCCAAGCTCAGCTACTTCTGTGTGGCAATACCATATTCTGGGCGTCTCATATTGAATAAAGAAATGTTGAATTGCCTTTTCTTTCGGTAATGACACCTCATAAATTTAATTGTGCCTTGCTGTTTATAAAGATAAAATACCACTAGGGTTTGGCCTTATCGATTTGCATGTAATCTTGCTTCTGAGGGCAATATAATTAGTTGCTTGTCTGTTTGGAGAATCACACGCAGCTTTAGCCAAAGCTGAACCCTAATTGAGTTTTGTCTTATGACCTGCATAAAGGCCTGTAGTTTAGATGTTGCCAGCAGAGAAGAGAAGGGACTGCTCTTACTAGAGGCTGACACACCTCTATCCTTTTCATCAGGCACATGTACAGAGTATTCTTGACAGGTTACCAAAGAATTTTATATTCATATATTATACAACCCTATAATCTAGGGTTAATATCAATCCACTTTTTTTTTTTGAGATGGAGTTTCACTCTTGTTGCCCAGGCTGGAGTGCAATGGTGCCATCTTGGCTCACTGCAGCCTCCACTTCCCAGGTTGAAGTCATTCTCCTGTCTCAGCCTCCAGAGTAGCTGGAATTACAGGCATGCACCACCATGCCAGGGTGATTTTGTATTTTTATATAGAGACAGGGTTTCTCCATGTTGGTCAGGCTGGTCTCGAACTCCTGACTTCAAATGATCCACCCAACTCAGCCTCCCAAAGTGCTGGGATTACAGGCGTGAGCCACCGCTCCTGTCTTTTCGACCCACGTTTTAAAAATGAACATAAGGTCTTAGAGGTTAAGCAATTTGACTACGATCATCCAACTTAAAAGTAGCAGAGCCAGGACTTAAACTCAGGTGTGTTGGCTCCAAATTGTATGTTCTGTGAAACCATAAACTTTACAATTTCTGCTTTGTGAAGGTTGACAAATTTTGACAGAATCTCACTGTGGCGTAATCTTTGCATTTCATAGCAATCACGTTCCTATGACTTAAGAGCTCCGTGAGCCAGGCTCTGTGCTAATTGCTTTATAAGCATCACCCTGTGGGGTAAGTGCTGTTATCTCCATTTTATAGTTGAGCAGATTGAGGCTTGAGGAGCCGACATAACTTGCCGTGAGCTGGGACTCGTGTCTGATCATGCCCCTCAGTGATCCCTGCGGCTGTCTTCATGTAGGAGAATTCATTCAGGGACTTCCTGGAGTCCCGAACTCTGGACTCCCCCTCTGATGACAACCTCTTTTTTTTTTTTTTTTTTTTTGTTTGAGACGGAGTCTTGCTGGAATGTGGTGGTGCTATCTCGGCTCACTGCAACCTCCGCCTCCCAGGTTCAAGCAATTCTCCTGCCTCAGCCTCCTGAGTAGCTGGGATTATAGGTGCCCACCGCCAGGGCTGGCTAATTTTTTTTGTATTTTTAGTACAAAAGATGGGGTTTCACCATGTTAGGCTGGTCTCGATCTCCTGACCTGAAATGATCCGCCCCCCCTCAGCCGCCCAAGGTGCTGGATTACAGGCGTGAGCCACTGCGCCCAGCCTGATGACAACCTCTTTGTTGTTGCCTCTCCTCAGTTCACAGTGGGATTCTTCCTTGTGCACCAGCTGCACGTCCATGAGAAGACAGGTGAGTCTTCCTGATGGCCCATTTCTTAGTCCCATTGCAGACAAGATTCCTGCAGCGAAGCTTGTGCTTGTTTACCAGCTATTACGGAGAGAGGCTGCTTTAGTTTCTTCTCTTCTGGCTGATACAATTCCACTTCAAGTGTCCCTCCTCTGATCTAAATTTCCACCTGGAAAGCGGGAGACAGCATGGAGGAGGTGGAGGCGAGAACAATTGCCCTGCCCAGCACGGGTCAAGCATTCCCCAGGCTGCGGGGAAATGAATGAGCGAGAGCTGTGCTGAGAAACGAGAACTGGCTTCTAGTCTGGCTCTGCCGTTACCTGTGGGATTTTACGCAAGAACTTCTCTCTCTGGGCCTCAGTTTTTGCTTCTATAAGAAGAGGCAGTTAGATGAGATGGTTAATATTCTTTGATTTTATGAATGGCCAGATATTTGTCCTCTCCTGGAAGTGAGAAAGGAGGGAAGAAGGGAAGAGGAAAAGGAGCCAAAGCCTTTGTGGGAAAGTAGCTTCAGGGCAGCATGGGTGGAAAGCCATAGGGCGGATTGTGGGGGGGAGGGGGGTGGGGGGGCGTGGGAAAAGACATGCTCCCAGGACTGTTGCAGGTGGGAAGGTGGCCTCAACTCCCATCTGCCTGCTTCTGGGCCACGCTCCCACATATACTGGCAACATAATTTAAATAGATTTTTTTAAAGCTTTTATTTACTTTTCGCTGGTGTATTGGCATGCATCCGTAATCCCAGCAACTCAGGAGGCTGAGGTGGGAGGACAGCTTGAGACCTGGAGTTTGAGACCAGCTTGGGCAACATAGTGAGACCCCTATCTCTACAAAAAAAAAAAAATTAGGTGTGGTGGTGCATGTCTGTAGTCTTAGCTATTCAGGAGGCTGAGGCAGGAAGATTGCTTGAGCCCAGGAGGTTGAGTCTGCAGAGAGCTGTGATTGTGCCACTGCACTCCAGCCTGGGTGGCAGAGTGAGACCCTGCCTCTAAACAACAACAACAAAAGACCAGACTGGGCAACACAGCAAGACCTCCAACTCAGAGAGAAAGATAGGAGAATGAAAGACAGAGAGAGAGAAAGAGAAAGAAAGAAAGAAAAAGAAGAAAAAAGGAAGGGAGAGAAAGGAAAGAAAGAAGGAAAGAAAGGCTTTTATTTACTTTTATATCATAAAATCATTCAATGTTCTTTTCCAAAAGGTAGGAAAACACAGATAAGCAGCAATGAATCTAGGATAACAATCTTTAAACTTCTTTAACTTTCTATCCCTCACAGTCGAGTCTGAGTACACACGCCTCATTGATTTATAAGTTACATACATTATAAAATCCACTAAAGTGCAAGTTAAGAAAGGTAAGATAAAAACAAAAGACTCCCAGTGGGTAGTTGGGCGGGCATGCTCTTTTGGGGAGCACGGGCTGGCCTAGGCTGGGCAACATTTCACGACACTGAGTTTGGAGGAAGCCAGAGCTCTGGCGGCCCTGGGCTCTCGGCACTTGCTCTGTGCGGCTTCCATCAGGAACTCCACACACGTTCCTTGGCTGAATGAATGAAAGGATGAATGGGGAAGGGAGGTGGGGGAAGATCGCAGGCCAGTGTGGAAACAGGGGAGGCTGGATCTGAGCCATTGCGGGATGGTAGAGCTCCGGGCACACGGTGAGGCGTGCTATCTACCCCCCCCCGCCACGCTGGGCCCCCCAGGGCTGACGATTTTGTGCTTTTGCAATGTTGAAGTAGCTGCTAGTATTTTGAAAACAAAACAAAAAAACCCCCCACAGGATCACGGAAAATTGAGACTGAAAGTAATTGTAGCCTGTCTAGGGAGATGCCCAGAAAACTCACTTGCCCCTGAAATTGATGTGCTCCAAATCTTGTGACTAGAAGGAAAGCTTTATGTTGGATTGTGGCATTTAAATAAACGCATTTAGGAAATCCAGTTTGCTTCATGACTTCCCAGCAATTGAAGCCACTACCAGCCATTGTCAGGATGGCTCCTGTTTTCTGAGAAGGGCCCATCCCTTTCCTAAGATACCTGAGAAGTAGCTCCACCTAGACTCGGAACACATGAGATTTCAACACTTCCTTCGTGGGCTTTGGGAGCTGTGGAGCTGAAGTGGGGAAATTAGGAGTCGCTGAACTGTGTCACTGCAAGTGGAGACCGCTCACCTGAAACTTCCCATTTTTACCTGTGTGCATGTGTGTATTAGCACGAAATAAGCATGTAGACAAGCTTAGCTCACGGCCTGGCGCAGAGTGGGTTTCAAGAAATGTTATTTCCTTTGTTCTCCTTTTATATGTTTAACTTGGCTGCTGCCTCCCTCTTCAAAGCCCTTGACCCATCCAAATTCCACCTGCTTTCCTACTAGGTGGAATCCCAGGAATCCCTGGAGGAAGTGCTGCTTCTCCCGAATTCTTCTAGCTCTTGCTGTCTGGACCATGCAGTTTAGAACTGAATTACACCCAGCCTTGCACGGTCCTCTGATTGTTTCTCATGTTTGTGTTATGTCTCTCTTCTACCCCCAACCCCACTGTGAATTCGTAAGCACCCTGACCATAACGGGGAGACGAACTGGAGCCAGAATGGCTTGGCTCAGTCCTGCCCCTGCCATGTACTGAATAAATCATTTAATCTCTCAGCTTCGGTTTCCCCAACTGCAACACCGAGATAATGGCACCGCCTCACACTGCTGTTGCTGGGGATAATAGGTGTGAAAGCGCCTAAATCGTTGTACGAATGTAAAGTGCTGCTATTATCACCTCTGCTGAATCTACTAGAGCCCCTGCAAGCCTCCCTGCCTGGTGGAGTGCAGATGATAAATACCTGATTGATTGAATACAGAATAGCTTAGTGACAGCTTCTGTCCTAGGCTCCAGGGAGCAGAGGTTGGAACCTAATCCTGCAATCACTCCCTTCATTGACAATGCCAAATCGCCTGCATTTTGCAAATCCCTAAGTACTCTCAGCCTTCAGCGGATAAATCAGGGGCTGCCGCCCTGTGCGCAACAAAACTGCGCCCTCAAAACGACCCTAGGCTGCACCACAGCGCCCTCGACAGGCAGCACCGGGCGGCACATGGAGAGGTAAAAGCTGCTGCTTTTACTGACGTGGTGGTGGTTGGGGATGGGTTTTTCCAGGGACCCTCCGCTGCAGAAGAGTCAGCGAGCTTAAAGGAGCATGAATCCTTTTCGTTAAAGGCATCACAGCTTCAGTGGAAGCTTGTAGAATATTTCCCTACCACACTTTACAAATGAGAAAAAAAGAGGGTGCATGCAGTAGCCACCCACCAGCAGTGAGAGAGAGCAGTATTTGCTTTGGGAGGTTTTGAGAAGAAGCCAGGCAGTTACTTTTCCCCTCAATGTTGAAAACTCTGGTCTGGGCTTGCTGGCGAATGCCGTGCAAAGCTCATCTGTTGTTAGTCTCCCGAACAATGTTATTGGTTATAATTGGGGCAATTATGGGCTGCTTGAGGAAGCTAAACACAGATGTTTAAGCGCAGGATCAGGGTATTCAAGTCCAAAGCAGCTTGCTTTAAATAGTCCATTTCCCGAATCATCCTGCCTTACTTGAAATTCCCCCAGAACTTGCCCATGTTCAGAGCGAGATGCGGGGAGGAGGGGCTGGGTAGCGAAGCCCGGGGAGGCGAGACTCGAGGGAGAGAGATGCACAAAGAGAGGAGGAAGAAAGAAGGTGCCGGGAGAGCCTCGAGAGTTCGGAGGCGGTGACTTAGGAACGGAGTGTTCTGCATGACCTGGTCAAAGACCTTTAGGTGGGGGAGATGGGCAGAGAGAGATGCCAAGGAAGAGAAGAGCCCTCGAAAGGCATCGGGGTCTGGGCGACCAAGGTCACGCCCGTGGACATGCTGCCTGGAACTCAAACGCCGCAGGGCTCAGCAGTGTACACAGGTGAAGCACGATCCCCAGGTCCGGCCCTTCCCCGTTATTTGTAGCAATTTCTGCTGGGGACAGAAGGGAGGAGGGCTCCCTCCGGACTGAAAACTCCCGTCTGGATGGCATGGACTTCAGTGATAGGCGGAGCAGCAGCCTGCACACCACCTCAGAGAGGAAAAGAAGCCACAGAGAGAAAACACTCACAAGGGGCCAGGGGCTTCCCGGAGGCCGCCCCGAGGAAGGCAAGCCCCCTCCCAAGTGCCTGCCCCTCCCCTGATCTCACTCCTCCAGCCGCCGCCTCTCGACACAGAGAAACAACCACACAGGGGCCACAGCTGGGGAAGCAAAACTTTTCCTCATTTCCAAGTTCCCCTCTTTCTGCTTCTGCATCTGTCTGAGGTTAAAAAAGAGCCTCAGCCCTCCCCCGTTCCCCACCATCCAAGCGCTGCAAAGGAGATGAATGAAGAAACCATCTCGCAAGAGGCCAGCAGCATCCACACTGGACAAAGGAGAGAGGCTGAGGAGCCAGCCCCTGGTGGCCCTGCCCTCCCAGGGCTCCACGCACTTAGTCCAGTTAGTAGCGGTCGGGCTGGGGGCCCCATGCAGTTGCTTACCTGAGAGCTGTCAGTCCCCGGCTCCCTCCGATGGATGAGAGGCTCGGTTCCGCTGTCTCAGCCACACCAGCATATATATCCTCTCCCCACGCACAGCCCTCCCCTTCCCTGCCCACCTCCATGACACATACACACACTGACCCCCTTCATCAGCCAAACAGCAGGACCTGCAAGCCTTCCTGGCGGCTCCCCTCCCCCGGCTTTGCCATCAGACCTGTGACATCCCCACCTCCCCATCAATCCGTTCTCAAGCCCGCTTCACCTGGACTCTGTTCAGCCAGGATCCCACAGCTGCCTTCCCTGTGCTTCCAGAGGCTCTGCGAGGACTGACGGGGAGCTCTGGCAAGTCAGGAAAAAAAGCCTCCTGGTGACAGTGACGAGGCAGACCCCAAATCCTGGAGTCTCCTTGAGCAACCTTTTTGCCTGAGTGAAGAATAGGAGGCAGGCAGAAGGGAGGGGAGCGAACGCCAAGCTCCCACCGGCATGGAGGATCTCAGGGCTGAGCTGAGCCAAGCCCCTACCTAATGTCACTGCCCCTAACTAGGCCATTCAAGGGGTGGCTCTACCTGCCCTGGGCCAGGTCAGGAGGCATTTCCACAGGTGCCCACAGCATGGTGCGATGGAGAACGCTGAGGCTCGAGGCTCAGATGGCAGTGTCTGAAATTTGGCTTTATGGTCAGAGCAAGTCACATCTCTTTGTGAACCTCAGGTCCTCTTTCCAGAAAACGAGTCTAATACCGCCCAGGATGGTTGTGAGTAGAAAAAGAAGATTCTGTTTGAATCTGCAACACACGAGGGCCCTTAATGAATGTGCTGCATCCTCCCCCACAGCCCCCTTTTTAATTAGGACCACCTGGATCTAGAAATCTCATATCAGCATCTGTTGTCACAACAGAGAGCTTTTTAAAGCTGCTTCTGCACCTTAGGGTGTCACTACCGAGTGCCCTGGAGGCTCTGAAGTTCTGGAAGCTTCCCTGTCCCTTACTGCTGAGCCTCCCTGTCTCCTGCAGCTGCTGGGGGTGGTGGGCTGCAGGAAGGGAGCTCCCAGGCTGAAGGCACAGGCTCGAGAGTTTAGCATCCTTGGGGATCCCACCTTTCCTTACGTTAGGTGAATTGCACCATAATCCTGTCCTTAGTTTTCCCAAGAGGATCTAAAATATTCCAGAATCCCAGGGTTTGAACTTGTGTCATCCAAGGAGCTCAAGCACTCACTCATATGGTAAGTCCAGCCCTCTTGTCCACCCGGGACTGGGTGGAGAAGGATTGAGGGAGAAGCATCTGCCCTGACTGCGAATAGTATAGGGTTTCTTTTGGGGGTAATGGAAAAGTTCTAGAATTAGATTGCGGTGATGGTTGCACAATGTAGCAAGAATACTAAAACCCACCCAATTATATACTTTAAAACAGTGCATTTAATGTTATAGGAATTACATTTCAATAAAAAGAAAACTGGTAAAAAGAAAGAAAGCAAACATCTGCCCAGGTTAAGAGCAATAGGTTCTGAGAATAAAGTTTCCTTTCCATCTGTGTTCGCAGCAGATGGGCTCAGGACACCAGCATACTCACGACGCCTTGCTTAGACCTCTGTTGCCCAAACCTTACACTGCAGGTCAAAGCTACCATTATGGACCCTTTGGGAAACCAGCATGTACACTGCATGACACAGAGTCACTTTTGCATCCTGATGTACTTTGGGGTCCCAGGCCTGGAACCTGATTTCATACATGATGTGGCAGATATTGGTGGCTGCCTACCCAATCCCCAGTCCCCTATTCTTCCTTACTAAACAGTACCCTTGATTTTATTTTACGCATCAATGTACTCAGCTGAAAGACTACATTTCCCATTGGCCAAGGGTTGCCAATGAGCATGAAGCTGCAGGCCCTTGGGTGGGGCTTCTGGGAAAGCTCTTTTAAAGGGGGTCAACTCACTAAAGGCCTCTCTCTCTTCTTTGCCTTCCCTTCTTCCTGTCTGGGACACAAATATGATGGCTGGAGCTCTAGCAGCTATCTTGGATCATGAGATGAGACAACTTTGAGGATGGAAGCCATGGGTAAATATGATGGAACATAAAGTTGGAAGAATTTGGACTAATGGAATGGCCATATCCATCTTGGACTTCCAAACTTTAACCCTTTTTTTTTTCTTAAAAAACCCAAACCTTTATTTCAAATGTTAATCAGGGTTCAGTCACCTGTTGCTGCATAACAAGCCACGCCAAAGCCAGAGGCTTAAAATAATGGACTACATATTTGGGTCATGATTCTACAGATTGGGAATTTGGGCTAGGTTGGGAATTTGGGCTAGGCTCAGCAGGGCAGTTCTTCTGATCTCAGCCTGACTCTCTTCTGCGCCTGCATTTGGACCCAGAAGGTTGGCTGGGTGTCAGCTGGGGACCTTGGTTCTCTTGGACATGTCTTATCCTTCATGGGTCTCTCACGTCCCTCTGGCATATTAGCCTGGCATGGTCTCATGGCAAGCCTGAGGTGAAAGAACAAGCAAATACAGTCTATCAAGGGAACAACTGCAGGCACGTGGAACCTCTTGAGACCTAAGTAAAGTGTGGAGCTGGCAGTCTATTGCTTTTGCTACATTTGTTGGCTAAGGCCAGTTGCAAGGGTGTGCAGAGCCAGGCCAGGTGGAGACCACGAAGTCCCAGAATAATAGAGCGTGGCTATGCAGAAGCCATTCATTGAAGGCACTGGGAACTTTAACTCCCTATGATTTAAGCCATTTATTTGGATTTACTGTTACATCCAGTGAAAATTATGTTAAACAACACACCTGCCTTTGAGTACCTCGTCATTCCCAGGAGGTTCAGGCAGCTAAATGCTTTTCTTCCCTGCAGTTGAGGAAGAGAAAGAGCAAGAGTGAGAAGTCACTTAGCTTCTCTGGACTTTTCTTTCCTCATTCACCAGATGGAAGAGTTGAACCCAATGACCTGGATGTTCTTGGTGGGTTGAACGAAGCTGCATGTGGTGGCAGGCTGTCTCCTGTGATGCATGGGGTGCCGTGGCTCACGACTGTAATCACAGCACTTTGGGACGCTGAGGTGGGCAGATCACCTGAGGTTGGGAGTTTGAGACCAGCCTGACCAACATGGAGAAACCCTGTCTCTACTAAAAACACAAAAAATTAGCCCGGTGTGGTGGTGCGTGCCTATAATCCCAGCTACTCGAGAGGCTGAGGCAGGAGAACTGCTAGAACCCAGGAGGCAGACGTGAGCCAAGATTATGCTATTACACTCCAGCCTAGGCAACAAGAGCCAAAGAAACTGCATCTCAAAAAAAAAAAAAAAAAAAAGAAAATTAGAAGAAAAATAAATAGAAGAACATATACTGAGGGGGTGTCTTACTAAGCATAACATGAAACCCAGATATCATTAAAGAAACGATGATCAGATCTGCATCTATATAAAGGTCTAACTTCTAAAAGGCAAAATCCCCAAAATATATATACATACTTATACACACACATGTATTAGTATTTACAAAACATAAAGAATTCCTAAGAATCAGTAGGAAAAAGACAAGCAAACCACCGAATGGACAAAGATTATGACCATGCAAAGATGCTCTAATATGATTAGAATGGGTAATAATGAAAAGGTCACTAATAAAAACTCAAAGTAAAGCAACCATTATAAATCATTTCTCATCAGATTGGTAAAAAATTAAAAATAGTGATATATTTCAGTGGTGAAGGTTTGAAGACATGAGTATGCTCATACAATGCTAGTGGTTGATGTACAACCTGAAAACAGCTTACAGGATCCACCAACATTTAAACTACACACGCCCTGTGACCCAAGAATCCCACTTCTCTCCATCTTAGAGAAATACACATGTTCACAAAAATAAATGTATAAGGCACATTTATTACAATTTTTAAAAATCAGAAGAAACCTAAATACTGATCAGTAGAGGAAGGGCCACGGTAGAGATGGTTAAGGAGATTAGAAACCAGACTTTTAGACTTCACCCAGTCACTCTGCAAGTCACTCATTCTAGATTTTAGCCAGGCTGTCAATCATTCGGCTAGTCCCTTCCTCCCATTGTTTATTAGCACCAATAACATCAAAGGAAATCACTCCAGCTTTGAGAACTGGTTTTGAAGATTCCAGGGTGGCAACTTATCCTACATAAGATATCTCTTCTATGGTTGCAATTGGCATATTCTACCTGGTTTTTGTTTTGTGGTAAATATGTTCATTTTTCTATTTTTGTCTGTTATATAGCCAATTTCAGCAGCTGTAAGCCAGTTGCCTGAATGGAAACACAATTAGCTAGTTCAGGATACCTCGGTGTTATTCTTTTGCCACTACAAATAACGCTCCAGTGAAAGTTTCTGTACTTGTATCTTTTCTAATGTCTGATGAATTATTTTCAAAGGAAAAAGTCTTAGGGCTGGGTTATGAATTTGGAAACTATCGACTGGCTCCCTACAGCTTTGTCAGTTCCCCTAGTGATTGGACCCATCCAAACCGCTCTGAGTGTGCTATAGTCCGCCAGCAGAGGGCAGCATCCCCCAGACCAATAGGGCCTCAGGATGCAAGCACTAAGCCTGGGGAGTGAAGAAAACTCATCAAAAGACAAAGGCAAAATCCACAGGACATGCTAACCAGGGCTTCCAAGATTTAGAAGGTATGGCAGACCCTGGTTCCTGCAGAATAACTGGGATTATCCACAACTAGCAACACCTAACACTCTGTGTCCTTGATTCCTTAACTGCCACCAAGATAAAAAAGTTACCTCCCCTTAAACAGGTATATATACCGCTATGCTGGCCACACCGACCATGCCAAAACTTTATCAACTAGAATCTTGCCATGCAACAAAGATTACTGAAGCCCTACCCCTGGGAAGTCTAAACAGGGGAGGCATTAGGCTGCTGGCTTCATTTTGGCAGTTTCTGTTTAAGGAAAGAATGGAAAGGGCAAACCTACATATCCATCACAAATGTCCGTTTCTCATTCCCTTTTCTTGGCTTCATTTTAAACTAAGTTGGGGACAAGGGAAGGATACTGTAGGCAGCAATGAGTTGAAAGGTAACCACAGCTGGTGCGGTGGCTCACGCTTGTTATCCCAGCACTTTGGGAGGCCGAGGCAGGAGGATCACTTGAGGTCAAGAGTTTGAGACCACCCTGACCAACATAATGAAATCCTATCTCTACTAAAAATACAAAAAATTAGATGAGCATGGTGGCACGTGCCTATAATCCCAGCTACTCAGGAGGCTGAGGCAGGAGAATCACTTGAACCCAGGAGGCAGAGGTTGCGGTAAACCAAGATCGCACCACTGCACTCCAGCCTGGGTGACAGAGTGAGACTCCATCTCAAAAAGTGAAAAAATAGAAAAAAGAAAGGTAACCATGAGTCCAGAGCACTTAGGTTACAGGTCAAAGAAAACAGAAATCACTGTGGATGAAATGTCTCCAACAGGGTTCACTTTAGATCATTAACCAAGTGAGTCATCCTAAATTAATCTGAACTAAAGTTTGGGCCACTCAATATTTCAGCTCTTGAGGGTCTAGGGAAATACCACATCCTTACCTATCTAGAGGCTAGACACTACTATTATTTACCATTTGTTCACTGCCACTGATATGCTAACTTCTCCCTGGAACATTTATATGATCTGTATCATAGCCCACACTAATCATAATAAATAATACACCATTGGTGAGAGTGGGAAAAGTAGGTTCTCTTATACCCTGATTGCAGAGATGAGGTGGTAGGCGAGTAGGGGTGGGGGCAGTATTTACCACCATTTGGGGGAGGACAAATTTAGCAGCACCAAGATTCAAATGTACAAACTCTTTCACCTAGAAACTCCACTTCTAGGGTTTTATGCTACAAAAGTTATGCTATAAGTAAGCAAAGTATTATACAAGGATATTCGCTGTAGCCTTGTTCATAATAGAGAACAAACAAAAACAATCCAATTTCCACTAGCAAAAGATGAATGAAATCCTGGCATATCCATTAATGCAACCATTCATTAAAACAATGAGACAGATCTATGAATCCTATAATGGAACAATCTCTAACACAATTAAGTGAAATAAGCTACACAATAAAGTATGTAATTTTAATTAAAAAAATTTTTTTTGAGACAGGGTGTCCCTCTGTCACCCAGGCTGGAGTGCAGTGGCACCATCTTGGCTCACTGCAACCTCCACCTCCCGGCTGAAGTGATCCTCCTATCTCGGCCTACCAAGTAGTTGGGACTACAGGCATCCACCACCACACCTAATTTTTGTATTTTTTTGTAGAGACAGTGTTTCACCACGTTGCCCAGGCTGGTCTCAAACTCCTGAGTTCAATCAAGCAATCTGCCCGCCCTGGCATCCCCAAGTGCTGGGATTACAGGCATGAGCACCATACCTGGCCTATAATTTTTTTAAACTGCATGTTTGGAAAGTCTAGAACCAGAGTATACATCAGACTGCCCAGGTTCCAATTCTGGCTCTGCTGCTTACTAAAAGTGTAACTTTATACTTAATCCTCAAACTTCAGTTTCCTTATCTGTAAATGGGGAGGAGGACGCATATCACCTTCAAAGGATTATGATGAAAATTCAATTCATTTATTTTATTGGCTGGGCGAGGTGGCTCATGCCTATAATCCCAGCACTTCGGGAGGCTGAGGCAGGTGGATCACCTGAGGTCAGGAGTTCGAGACAGCCTGACCAACATGGTGAAACCTCGTCTCTACTAAAAATAAAAAATTAGCTGAGCATGTTGGCGCATGCCTGTAATCCCAGCTACCTGGGAGGCTGAGGCAGGAGAATAACTTGAACCCGGGAGGTGGAGATTGCAGTAAGCCAAGATCACTCCACTGCACTCCAGCCTGGGCAACAAGAGTGAAACTTCATCTCAAAAAAAAAAAAAAAAAAAAGAAAAATTCAATTCATTTGTTTTATATACATCTATAAAATTAACTGAAAAAATATATGTGTGTGTATATATATAGAGAGAAAGTAGCACAGTACCTGCCATATAGCAAATTCTCAGAAGTCTCAGAAGATGTTGATGATTATTACTAACATCACTATCTCTAGGAAGTAGAATTAAGGAGGTAACTTTGATTTATCACGTTTTATACTTCTGTAAATAAAGAATTTTTCAGAATAGGCATGAAGTACTTTTATAATTAAAAGATATACCCTTATACCCAAAACAAAGGAAAACATATGTCCAAAGACTTGTATATGAATGTTCATAGTAGCATTATTCACAAATACCCATCAGCTGGTGAATGGATAGATGTATGGTATATCCATACACTGGAATACATTCAGCAATAAAAAGGAACTAACTACTCTAGTACCATGACATTGACAAACCTCAAAACCACCATGCTAAGTGAAAGCAGCAAGGCATAGATGCTGATGCAACACATATGGTATAATTCCATTTATATGACATGTCCAGAAAAGACAAGTCTACAGAGACAGTAGGATTAAGGACTGCTGGGATTAACAGTAAAAGGGCAGAGAGGTTCTTATTAGGATGATCAAATGCTCTAAAACTGATTTATGGTAATGGTTGCAAAACTTGGTAAATTTACCAAACATCACTGAATTGTACAGAGCAAATTATATATGTGAAACATGCCTCATTGTTTAAAAAGATACATCCTCACAAGCCACGCATTATTTTATGCTCATATAACGCTCTGCTCTTGGGAGGGGCTTTAACTTGCATTTCTCTATTTGATCCTCATTAGGTATCATATGAAGTGACACAGTAAGGACCATGCTCCTTGGAGAAAAAAGAAAAATGATATTCATATTAGGCCATAGCTACTGCTAGCTAGTAAAGCACCCAGAGCCCAGGCCTAAAACACAACTAACTCAATAGATATGGAGGTAAAAATGTACCAAGACTTCAAGATTCCAGGGGTAATAACCAAAGAGTGATCACAAGTATACTGATGACCAGGGGCTTTGCCTGCAAAGTATACTCCTTTTTAAGATTCTTTTAACTTTTTGAATAAATGTACACTTAAGAAATCTGACATAGGCCTGGCGCCGTGGCTCACGCCTATAATCCCATCACTTTGGGAGGTCCAGGCGGGTGGATCATGAGGTCAGGAGATGGAGACCATTCTGGCTAACACAGTGAAACTCCATCTCTACTAAAAATACAAAAAAATTAGCCAGGCGTGGTGGCACATGCCTGCAGTCCAGCTACTTGGGAGGCTGAGGCAAGAGAATCCTTTGAACCCAGGAGGCAGAGGTTGCAGTGAGCCAAGATCACACCATTGCACTCCAGCCTGGGTGACAGAGTGAGACTCCGTCTCAAAAAAAAAAAAAAAGAAATAAACCATGTTTTTTGTTCCTTACACAGTCTGGCTAAAAGTCACATCATTATGGATATGCATAAATTCTCTGATACAAGAAGAAAATTCCTTTTCGGTATCTCAAAAAATGCTTAGCATACATTGGGGATTCAAGAAATACTTATTAGGCTGAGTGTGGTAGCACACACCTATAATCCCAGCACTTTGGGAGGCCAACATGGATCGCTTGAGTCCATGAGTTTGAAACCAGCTTAGGAAACACAATGAGACCCAATCTCTTAAAAAAAAAAATTAGTGGGGTGTGATGGTACATGCCTGCAGTCTCAGTAACAAAGGAGGATAAGGTGGGAGTATCACTTGAGCCAAGGAGGTTGAAGCTGCAGCAAGCTGTGATCATGCCACTGCACTGGAGCCTGGATGACAGAGTAGCAGTTGCAATTCTGTAAACCCTAGTCAGTGCAGACTGGAGAAAAGTATAGGAAAATACTGGTTGGTCATGCCAGACTTTTGTTTTCTTCTTCTCACTCTGTCTCCCAAGCTGGAGTACAGTGGTGGCATAAGCCACCAAGCTGGGCATGGTGGCATGCACCTGTGATCCCAGCTACTTCTAGCTGAGGTGGGAGGATTGCTTAAGCCTGGGAGGTAGAGGCTGCAGTGAGCTGAGATCACACCACTGCACTCCAGCTTGGGTGACAGAGTGAGAAGAAGAAAACAAAAGTCTGGCATGACCACCCAGTATTTTCCTATGCTTTTCTCCAGTCTACCCTGACTACAGTTTATAGAACTGCAACAAGAAAGAATTGGTTGTGTGTGTAATATCTCATGTCCTTTGCACCAAACTGGGTTGATAATGTCAGTGATCTCCTTAAGTCCCATTTTCCAGATGGAAAAATAGTTTTAGACAGGGAAAACAGCCAAGTTTCTTTGGCATTTTCTGTTGCTCACTGCTGAAAAGATTGTGGCTTTTGAGCTGTTAAGCAAAACACGTTGTGTCAAATCCTGATGCCTAGTTGCAGTAACGTTACCTAATCACATTCTGAGGGGAAATGTCTTAGAAATAGCTGTTGAATATGTTAAAAGTTAATCAAACTACAAACACTGAGCCACTAGAATGTATCTGGGACTTTTGTTTTCATACTTGATATATTTTTCAGGATGTGGGTACCTACAGAGGATAAAGACTATTAGGAAATAGTCACAAGTCATAA
Source organism: Cacajao melanocephalus (assembly GCA_963573385.1). Taxonomy (NCBI): domain Eukaryota; kingdom Metazoa; phylum Chordata; class Mammalia; order Primates; family Pitheciidae; genus Cacajao; species Cacajao melanocephalus. Next base: position 50,692 of record CAUYLG010005502.1, on the reverse strand, counting down.
AGAAACAGGTTTTGGGATTCTGTGTGGAGCAACAAAAACACTGGAAAACCTTTTTTAAAAAAAAAAAAAAAGAAGGAAATTGAGCTCAATTCTGGCTTCAATGTGGTTGGAGGAATGAACTTCTCACAGAGGTGTAGATCCTGCACAAGCAGGGCACAATGTCCAAGTGGGTTCAATTTGAAAATGGGATTATGCAGACAGAAATGGACCGTGGGAAATGGTCTATAGACCCATGGTTGTTGGGGTCCATCAGAAGACTCACAATGTAATAAAACTACAGTATCATAATAAGGAGGCTAAAATACTTCTCAAGGTCCAGAAATCTATTTCTCTCCACGGTGTGCCAAACAAGAGGTCTAGCCCTGCAGGGGTTGGCAGAATTGTCTCTGCCCCTCTTATCAGCCAGCTCTTCGCAGAGGTCATGGCATGACAAGAAAGGGAAACAACTCTCAAAATGAAGTGACTTGAAAGAAGGTGGGGATATGATGGCAAGGTATCAAAACTTGATCTCTGGACAGTTCTGAGTTTTCAAAGGCTTTGGAAGAAAGGGGTCTATCAAAGAGCTAGGAAAGAAAGGAGATTCCTTTCAGAGGACTGAGAGGGATAGCATATGCCTAATGAGTCCAATTATTATTATTATTGTTTGAGACAAAGTCTCGCTTTGTCACCCAGGCTGAAGTGTAGTGACATGATCACAATTCACTGCAGCCTTGACCTCCCAAGCTCGAGATCCTCCCACCTCAGATTCCCGACTAGCTGCGACTACAGGCATGAGCCACCATGCCTGGCTAATTTCTTTTACTTTTTTTTTTTTTTAAGAGATGGGGTCTCACTCTGTTGCCCAGGCTGATCTTGAACTTCTGGGCTCCTGTGATGATCCTACCTAGGCCTCCCAAAGTGCTAGGATTACAGGCATGAGCCCCCACACCCAGCCCAAGTCCAATTATTTAGAATCATAATATTGTCTTAACTTCTCCTTCCTATCCCCTGAGTATTTAGTAAGGATAGCCTGTTTTAACCAGTCTAGCCCTACCTCAGCTGTACTGTATGAGATCTTGAGGGAAAAACTACTTATCTCTGCTTAGACCAGAAAGTTAAAGAAGAATGGATGTCTAACCACCCACTAAGCTCTATTTGACAAACAACTGAAGCCTCCTCCCCACTTCTTCTTCTACCCTTATTAAGCTCTTACTTAGTGCCTGGCACCACTGTTAACTGTTTAACATGTACACCTCACCACAGTCTTGGTTTGGATGTAAGTTTATTATTCCCATTTTATAGATAAACAGGCTCAGAGGTTAAGTTGCCCAAACTCAAACAGCTAGTAAAGGGCAGAGCTAGGATATGAACCCTGGAATGTCTGAGTACTAAGGCACAAACTCTTAACTACCATGCCATACTGGTGGCAACAATTAGTAAGAGACTTCAAGGGTATGGTGACTTGCAGGGGCAAGAGTCAATGTACTCTTCTCCTTGCAAAGATTTCCTTCCAGGCAAATGATGGAAGTTCTATCATTCTTAAGGGCTGTGGTGGTTTCCTGGTACATGATGGCAGCAGTGGGATCACAGTCATAGGTCAGCTAGGCTAGCAAACCAAAGCATCCTGTCCTCAGACTGATAAGAATGTTATGTTCTGAGGTCAATTTTCTAATACTAAGCTGAATACTGAAAAGACCTTTTCTATTTTATTCTCCCTTTGAATAGATAATATCCAGTCACTCCAATTAGTTTCATGTTAGATATCTTTTCTTGAAATCCTTGTTGGCATCATGTCCCTGCTCAGCCTGAGAATGTGCAGGGACAGAATGCTGGGACAGGAGTTATCCTAGGACACACTGACTACCTTCATAGGACCATGAGGCTATTTCCCAAAAGCTGAAATCAAGAAAATAGGTCCCTAAAACAATTAGTGTTTCTAAAAAACATGAAACAGCTCTTTGAGATATCAAATATTATTCAGTCAAACCTTCTGATTTGAGCTTGCCATTGGTGGAGGCTCTGCAGTTTGCTCAGCGCTCTGGGTTTTGCTCCAGATCTGTCACATTGCATTAGTGCCCTTCCTCCTCACTGCCAACAAAAATAACAGCCTTGAACATGGCAGCACAATCCATTTGTCCTGCTCTAATTACTTTTTGACATTACTTTTTCTGTTGCTAACTTTTTTTTTTCTTTCTACCAACCTAAGGGCATTATTTGAGTTATCTGAAAACAAAATCTTTAGGTTCTGCCAATATATATTTGGATAATTTTCTAGCACAAAATGGTTCCAAGGACCAATATGATAGAAGTTATCAGAAGAAAAGCCACAAGGCACTCATAACTATCTCCAGAATTCCCCGGATGCCACAGAGAGCAGAGCCAAGGACAAAATGCCAGAGCTTGAACTTATAGGACCTGGGCAAGTTGCAGCTCTACCACTCACTAGCTGTGAGACCTTTGAGCAAGTCTCTGAATCTGTCTGGTCTTAGTTTCCTCTTTTGACAAATGGAGTCGTATCTCTACTCTGGTAACCTCACAAGAGCTGCTGTGAAGATTAGTTGAGATAATGCATGTGAAATGCTTTAGAAAGAGCTACAGTATTATTATTGAGACAGTGTCTCACTGTGCCACACAGGCTGAAGAAGTGCAGTGGCATGATACAGCTCATGGCAGCCTCGACCTCCTAGGCTCAAGCAAGCCTTGTGCCTCGGCCTCCCAAGTAGCTGGGACCAAAGGTATGTGCTACCATGTCTGGATAATTCCATTTTGTAGAGGTGGGTCTCCTTATGTTGCCCAGGCTCATTTTATTAAGAGGCATAAAATGACAACCAATATTGCAAGATTCTCTAGATTTTGTGTTCATTAATTCTACTGTGTTCTTCATTAATTCTAGTGTGATAGTTATTTTTATGTCAAGTTGGCTGAGCCACAGGGTGCCCAGATTGTTTAGTCAAACATCATTCTGGGTGTGTCGGGGTGGGGGGCGGGTATTTTTGGAGGAGATTAACATTTAAATCTGTAGACTTTGAATAAAGCACATTGCCCTCCATAATGTGAGTGTGTCTCATCAAATTAGTTGAAGGTCTGAACAGAACAAAAAGACCAACTTCCCTCCTACAAGAGAGAACTCTCTAGCAGCCTGCCTTTGGACTTGAACTGGAACACTGGCTCCCCGGGTGTTGGCCTGAAGACCTTCAGACTGTAAATGCGGCATGGCTTTCTTGGGTCTCCAACTGAATAAGCCATCCTGCAGATTTTGTGTTTTTACTATTTTTTGAGACATAGTCTCACTCTGTCACCCAGGCTAGAGTACAGTGCCATCTCAGCTCACTGCAGCCTCTGCCTCCTGGGTTCAAGCGATCTTCCTGCCTTAGCCTCCCGACTAGCTGGGATTATAGGCATGCAGCACCATGCCCAGCAAATACTTGTATTCTCAGTAGAGGTGGGGTTTCACCATGTTGGCCAGACTGGTCTTGAACTCATGACCTCAAGTGATCTGCCTGCCCTGGCCTCCCAAAGTGCTGGGATTACAAGCATGAGCCATCACACCCAGCCAAATCCTACAGATTTTGGACTTGCCAGTCTTCATAATCACATGAGCCAATTCTTTAAAATGAATCTCCATCCATTCATCCTCAAAGACACTGGTTTTGTTTCTCTGGAGAATACTGACTCAAACATCTAAGATCTAATTTTGTTTAGAATTCAAATGATCATACTATGTCCTAAATATAAGAGGTAGAAATATCAGGGATAATTTTTTTTTTTTTTTTGAGACAGAGTCTCACTTTGTCACCAGGTGCCAGGCTGGAGTACAGTGGCACGATCTCGGCTCACTGCAAAGTCCGCCTCCCAGGTTCAAGTAATTCTCCTGCCTCAGCCTCCCGAGCAGCTGGGACTACAGATGCACGCCACCACACCCAGCTAATTTTTGTATTTTTTAGTAGGGACGGGGTTTCACCATGTTGGCCAGGATGATCTCGATCCCTTGACCTCGTGATCCGCCTGCCTCGGCCTCCCAAAGTGCTGGGATTACAGGCGTGAGCCACTGTGCCCGGCCTATCAGTGATAAATTAAATCCAGAGGTGTATCTTCTAGTGCCTCCAGCATGACACTGACTTACAAATTATATGTTTCCAAAAGTCACTTTTTGGCCTGCTGCCTGGAACTTAAAAAGTAAATGGAGCTTCAGGACAAAAGATTACTAAGAAGCTACCCTTATAGGAATTGCCTGATATATATTTGTTAGGAAGTCCACAAATTAATGTTGTTCTATTTAGAAAATGCTTTTGGAAGTATACATTTCTTGAGCAGTTCCTGAGTAGTAGGCACTGCACTAGATGTTTCACACGCATTGTTTCATTCGACACTTCACACCTGTAAGACAATGTTTCCCATTTCTGAAAATGATAAAACTGAGCTCAGACAGATGTTCTGGCCTTGGTCACGTATCTAGAATATGGTGGAACTGAGATCAGAACCCAGATGTTTCCACTGCCTTGCCTCTAACTACAACATAGTCATATTAATCTATCCCCACCTTAAAAAAAAAAAAAGGAAAAACTGCAGTGATTCACTAAGATGTACCTTTTTTTTCATATCATTTTTTTCCCTTCTTCCACTCACTCCTAATGGAGGATGGCAAAAAGCTCTGAAGAAAGAAAACAAAAAGTACTGGACCAAGATTATGGAAATCCACAGGATGAGGAGTTTTCAGCAGGATGACAAAGTGAGCAATCAGATTCTAGCAAAAGTTTGGATGTAAAGAACATCTTAGCAAATGAGAATGAGAACTTCTTTTTAAAAAATTTTTTAGAGTTGGTGTCTCTTTGTCACCCAGGATAGAATTCCTGGGCTCTAGCAATCCTTTCCTATCTCAGCCTCCCGAGTGGCTGGAACTACAGGTATGTGCCACCACACCCCACTAATTTTCAGATTTTTTTGTACAAATGGGTTCTTGCCATCTTACCCAGGCTGGTCTTGAACTCCTGAGCTCAAGCCATCCACCTGTCTTGGCCTCCCAAAGTGCTAGAATTATAGGCATAAGCCACCACGCCTGGTCTGGGATTTTTTTTTTTCTTTCCCTTAAGCAAAGCAACAGAAAGTGCAGTGGTCCCAAGGAACCATAAATGTAGATGGAAGAAAATATGGTGTGTGTACAGGGTGAAGGGGACTCTATTTGGCCTTTGCTTTTTTTTTTTTTTTGAGATGGAGCCTCGCTCTGTCACCAGGCTGGAGTGTAGTGGCATGATCTTGGCTCACTGCAACCTCTGCCTCCTGGGTTCAAGCGATTCTCCTGCCTCAACTTCCTGAGTAGCTGGGACTACAGGCATGTGCTGCCACGCCCAGCTGATTTTTGTATTTTTAGTAGAGACAGGGTTTCACCACGTTGGCCAGGATGATCTCGATCTCTTGACCTTGTGATCCATCTGCCTTGGCCTCCCAAAGTGCTGAGATTACATATCTGAGTCAGCGCGCCTGGCTGGCCTTTGCTTTCATGTTTTTAAATTTATTTTCATTTTTTTTTAGAGATGGAGTCTCACTCTGTCACCCAAGCTGGAGTGCAGTGGCATGATCTCAGCTCACTGCAACCTCTGCCTCCCAGGTTCAAGCAATCTTCCTGCCTCAGCCTTCCAAGTAGCTAGGACTACAGGTGCATGCTGCCACACCTGGCTAATTTGTTTTTTGTATTTTAGTACAGATGGGGTTTCACCATGTTACCCAGGCTGGTCTCGAACTCCTGAGCTCAGGCAATCGTCTCACTTTGGCCTCCCAAAGTGCTAGGATTATAGGCATGAGCCACCACGCCCGGCCCTTGCCTTTGCTTTTAATGTCAACACATCCTCACCATGAGGACCACCTCAGCTGCAAGTGACAAGTCAAGCCAAAGACAGACCAAAGAGGCTTCTGTCTCCTGCAATGCTTCCCTTTTACCATCTCAGATGGCTTTTTAGGATCCATCCTTAATTTGCATTCTTCCTGCCACAAGTGAATAGAGTTAAAAAGGGAAACTTAGCCTGCATTTTCTACTGGTGTGTGGAGTCTACCAATCAAGGGCAGGAACCTGCACAATTAACAGTAATGAAACAAGAATTGTTTGTTATTAGGCCAATTAAATTCCATTTTAACTCAATAACACAAGCCAAGTAGAAACCAGCTGTAAAGTGAGACTGTACACGGTGGCTCACGCCTGTAATCCCAGAACTTCGGGAAGCCAAGGCAGGCGGATCACCTTAGGTCAGGAATTTGAGATCAGCTTGGTGAAATCCTGTCTCTACTAAAAATATAAAAGTTAGCCAGGCGTGGTGGTACATGCCTGTAGTCCCAGCTACTCGGGAAGCTGAGGCAAGAGAACTGCTAGAACCCAGGAGGTGGAGGTTGTGGTGAGCCAAGATCATGCCACTGCACTCCAGCCTGGGCAACAGAGCGAGACTGTATTTTCCTGCAACAAAGTGTGACAGCAGGTTATTTAAATATGACACTTGTAAAATGTTACAACTGAATTAGTTTCGAAACATATTTCTTCATCTCGATCACTTAAAAGTAAATCCACTTATAATCATGACTTTAGAATAACTCTATGAGACAGTATCATCACCCCCATTTTACCAGTGAAGAAACTGAGGCTCAAGAAGATGGGAGTCAAACAGTCCAAGTGGGCAGGGCTAGGACCTGACTCCAAGTTTTGAGTGTTTTTTCCTTTCTTAAGGCCATTTATCAGAGCATGCAAGGTCTTCCCTGTTAGGCCTCTCACTTTCTTGAGGTGTCCTGCTTGTTTTACACTCCTTTGCCTTCCTAGAAGAATGTCGTTTCTTCCTGTCATCTTAGCACATTGTTCTGTGTAGCGTTGGATAGGAACCACTGCTGCTGTAGCTTCTTAGTCATTTCCATTTGAAGAACAACAAAATGATGCCCTCCAAGTTCTAAGTCACTCGTGTAGTTTTTCTAAAAGTCACCAGCACAAGGAAGGAATTCACTCCAGGGATACTGATTTTTTCCTCCAAATTTTAGGGCAACTTTATCTCATTAATTTCTTAGGTAAAGTATAAATGTTCTGTGGACAAACGGCAAGAACCTTTTCCAAATGAACATTTTGAGATGCTAAAGTAGTAACCATGTTATCTAAATTTTTCATACGTGTTATCAAGAAAGTAGTATAACCTCAAAATGACAATTCCAGATCAAAATACTTACACAGAGCTATATGTGAATTATATTTTATCATACACTATCTAGAATTAAACTTCTAAAAAATCATATTAAGAATTGCTACACCTTTCTGACCTTACCCATTTCCAGTTCCTCCAAATCAGCTTCTTAAAACCAGTGGAGGCTGCCTATTGTAGGGGAAAGAGCATAGGTTCTGAAATCAGACACACCTGGGTTCCTATTCTTGTTCTACTATTTTATACTTTTGACCCCCGGGCAAGTTACTACATTTCTTTTTTTTTAAGACAGAGTTTTGCTCTTGTTGCCCAGGCTGAAGTGCAATGGCGGGATCTTGGTTCACTGCAACCTCTGCCTCCCGGTTTCAAGCGATTCCTCCTGCCTCAGCCTCCCAAGTAGCTGGGGTTACAGGCATGTGCCACCATGCCTGGCTAATTTTGTGTTTTTAGTAGAGATGGGGTTTCTCCATGTTGGTCAGGCTGGTCTCAAACTCTCAACCTCAGGTGATCCGCCTGCCTTGGCTTCTGAAAGTGCTGGGATTACAGGTGTGAGCCACCGAGACCAGCCCTACATTTCTTGAAGTCTCCGTTTTCTTGCATAAAATAAGAATGCCATCCCTTATCTTTTACAGTTATTGTGAGGTATAAAGTAAATCAATGAATTTATCAGACAAGCTCAGCCCCTGGGATATCGATGGTGTTCAATAAATAGCAACAAGTGTTTGTTAGGAACTGTTTTAAAAGCTCTATAAAGAATATGTGTGTTGTACCTCCCATGACCAGACAGGTAAATGAAGATTAGTGATATGACATAAAATGGTGAAGATTTATTTCTACTTCTAGAATTTCTGCACTTTAGCATTTGTTTCTCCCTAAATTAGACAGAATATGGCCAGAACTGGAAGCTGACTTTAAGGCGAAATATTAAGACACAGGGATCTATCATCAGTGATTAAATAAAACGATTTTCTTTTTAATCTATATACTAAATAGTACCTAAACTGCTAGAATGAAAAAACACTTTCTACACAGCTTGCATTTCTGCAGCACAGCTTTAAAAGAAACCACTCTAATCCCACAGATTATGTCTAAAAATAGAATGATAGGCCAGCTGTCAGACATATACATTAAATGGAGCATGGGGCCAAGAATCTTTCCCAAAACACCACTGCAACTCTTCTGGCATTTGCTCCCACAAAGACAAAAAGCTAAAATCTATTCAATTCCAGCAGCTACTGCTTTTTTTTTTTTTTTTTTTTTTAAGTTCAGGGGTAAATTTGTAGGACATGCAGGTTTGTTACATAGGTAAATGTGTGTCATGGGGGGTTGTTGTATCGATTATTTCATCACCCGCGTATTAAGTCTAGGATCCATTAGTTATTTTTCCTGATACTCTCCCTCCTCCCACCCTCTGCCCTCTGATAGGTCCCAGTGTGTGTTGTTCTTCTCTAGGTGTCCATGGGTTCTCATCATTCAGCTCCCACTTATAAGTGAGAGCATGAGGTATTTGGCTTTCTGTTCCTGTATTAGTTCACTAAGGATAATGGCCTCCAACTCCATGTATGTCCCTGCAAAGAACATGATCTTGTTCTTTTGTATGGCTGCATGGTATTCCATTACATATATGTACCACATTTTCTTTATCCATTCTATCATTGGTGGTCATTTAGATTGATTCCATGTCTTTGCTATTGTGAATAGTGGTGAGCTAGACAGGTAATGCTTCTGGTCAAGAGTCTCACCACCATCTCACCAAGGCACGCACAGATCCTGCCCAGATCACTTCCAAATCCTGACCCTCAATGGTCAAATGGAGAAAATGTAAAATGTTTCCATCTTGCATTTAAAACACTCAATACGTGCTGGTTGGACCTGGAGAAGAACCGAGCTTACCCTAATGCTTTTTGCAAAGTTGTCAGTTTCAAAGAAAAACAATCACATACTGAGTTTGAATGAGGAGCTGCGGAGTGAGATACCGGGGACTGAAATGATATGGCAGCCACTTTTAGCTCCTGCTTCTTGTTTTTTCTGTCCAATCCCTCCCTCCCCCTAGGAAATACCAAGAAATAATGGCATCATTAAGCAAAAAGTGACACAGTGGAAAATGTAAAAGAGAGAAAGCCTAGTGTCACAGTTGTCCACTCTGTACCCTAAAGGATACAGGTTGGCTACCTAACAATGTTATTGCAAACATAATCTTGTGTGGGATGTTTCTCCCACAAGATTATAGGCTTATTCTTTCCTAAACCTCAGGCCCACTATACATTTTTGCAACGAACTCAAAGACTCTGAGGGTGAGGATTAAATTAATTCAACATTTATGGGATGTCAAATCCCCATGCTGGGAGATTCAGCAGCAAACAAGACTGGCACGGTCTCTGCCCTTACAGACTTCCAACTTAGTAAAAGAAACAAAAATTGAGCCATTATGTAAGAAATTTCAATTATAAGTGTGATAACTATAAGTTCAGAAGGTATATGTAACAACGAAGAGACCTAACCTGGAGCCGGGTGAGTAAAAAAACTTTCAAGCAAATGATTATGAGTGAGCATAGGCTAAACTTTCCACAGAAAAGAAGCAAACACATGCTTTCTTTCTTAAAAAGTGGCCTAGCCTTTTCTGTTCCTTAGGTCTCAGACACATGTGCCTCCTCAGTTCTCACAGAAGCCTGTACTTGTCCTTCTTAGCATCACTGAATGGATTTCACTGGAATGTGACAACCAGTTTATTAATATCTTCCCTGTTTGATTGTAAACTCTTCCAAAATAGAGATCTTACTCTTTTCTCCCCGCCCCCGCTGCTTTTTTTGTGAAGATGGGGTCTTGCTGTGTTGCTTGGGCTGGCCTCAAGTGATCGTCCGATCCTCCTGCCTTGGCCTCCCAAAGTGCTGAGATTACAGGCATGAGCCACTGCACCAGGCCTCAATTTTATTCTAATTCAATCTATTTCTGTGCTTCTGGTGCCTAGTATTAGATACTGAGTAGGCCTCAGAAAGTGGTGGTTTTGATTATTATGATTACTCTTCAGACTGGTCATTACACAAATTATGCAAGTCTGCTTCTGTTAACTGAGATCTTGAGCTCTCTCTCCTACTTCGTAGAAAAACACCAAATCAATCCCAGGTATAGATCATCTACCACTGATCTCAACACCTGCCACTGCTCTCAGTTCCTTTGTTGTAGTAAATTTTGCTTGTTTACATGGCTGATAACAGAGCTATCTTTTCGACTGTGTTTGTGTTACTTCCAATACAAGATGATCAGCCAAGAATAGCAACACCTTAAAAGGCAGGGATATGAAGATCACAAGGTAGGGAAGGGGTAGGGTGAAGAGAACTAGGACACAGCTGTAGTGTTCTGCAGGCTAAAACATAGACTCAATGTGTCACAGAAAATTAAATCAGAAGTTGAATGTAATTCCTGGTCTCCTGAATAAAGATAAGCAGGGTCCCCGGTACTGTCACCAGCCACAGTGGAGCCATTCTAGGTCCTCAATGACATCCAATTCTAAGCCCCAGGATCATCCTAAATTGTGGAGGCAAGGTCACTGCTCCATCAGGCCAAATTCTACAAAGCTCCAATTGCCCCAGACAGAAAAAAGAGGATGCCAACTGCTAAATCCATTTTGATAGCTAGAGGAGGATTAAAGAAACTGCACACATGGTGATGTCCAAATCTGAGCAATGAGATTAAACTCCATGTGGACTGCCTATACCTCAGAAAGAGTTGGTTGTTTTTTCAGCACTTCCAGAATTTACTTTCATTGCAGCTATATACAATTTGAGAACATTTGTTTTCAGAATGTACTGTTAAAGGAACAGACAATACAGTACTTTATAGATTCAGAGTGCTTTTGCAATATGATGATAGCCTCTTGACTTATTATCTCCTACGTTGAGTTTTTGGAATGAATTGATTATTCAGAGGATGATAATCTGAATTATATTTGTAGAGTCAGTCTGTCATGATTAATTATATAGTTATTGTAAATGCTACTTAATATTTTTATAATAACAAAGGAAAAGAAAAAAACAGACATAGATTTTTAATAAGGAAAAGCCGCCCTATAGAAAACACCCAAGGCAGGTTACAGTAGCAAAATGTAAGCCAACTTTGTTGGACGTCATGTACATAGCAAAAAAGTTTAACAGTAGTCTTCTTTGGATAGTGAAACTATATGTGATTTAACAAATTTTTTCTTTTTTAAATTTTTCCACAATGAAATGTGCGACCTTGCAATTTAAAAAGTCAATGCCCCTTTTAAAAACACAATTCCACATTCCCCCAACCTTCCATTTTCTGTCTCTTGTTTCTTCTCTGTCTCCTTTTGCATCAAAGTTTTCCTTCATCAACTCCCTTGATTTTCTTGGTTTTTTTTTTTTTAAGAGACTTTATTTCTCAGAGCAGTTTTAGGTTCACGGCAAAATTAAAGGTTTAGAGATTTTCCATATTATCCACCCCCACATAGGCATGACCTTCCCTGCTATCAAAATCTCACACCAGAGGAGTATATTTGATACAAAAGCTGAAATTACATTGACATATCATTATCACCTAAGTACGTAACTTACATTAGGGTTCACTCTTGAGTGTTGTATATTAAATGGGTTTTAACAAATATATAATGACATGTATCCAGTATTATAGTGGAATAGTATCACAAAGAGTAAGCTTTACTGCCCTAAAAATCCTCTGTGCTCTGACTATCCTATTCATCCCTCCCTCCCCATTAACCCTTGACAACCACTGACTTTTCACTATCGCTACAGTTTTGCCTTCTCCAGAATGTCATATAGTTTGAATCATACAGTGATATGGTTTGGGTCTGTGTCCCCACCAAAATCTCACCTTGCATTGTAATAACCCCCACGTGACAAGGGCGGGACCAGGTGGAGATAACCAAATCATGGGGATGGTTTCCCCCATGCTGTTCTCATGACAGTGAATTACTTCTCACCAGATCTGATGCTTTTATAAGGGGTTTCCCTTTTCACTCTGTACTCATTCTTTCTCCTGCTCCCCTGTGAAGAGATGCCTTCCACCATGATTGTAAGTTTCCCGTGGCCTCTCCAGCAATGCAGAACTGTGAGTCAATTAAATCTCTTTTCTTTATAAATTACCCGGTCTCAGGTATTTCTTCACAGCAGCGTGAGAATGAACTCAGATAGTATATACCCTTTTAAGGCTGGCTTCTTTCACTTAGTAACATGTATCTGAGTCTCCTCCATGTCTCTTCATGACATGACAGCACATTTCTTTTTAGAACTGAATAATTTTCCATTGTCAGGATATACCACTGTTTATCTACACACCTACTGAAGGATATCTTGGTTGCTCCCACCTTTCGGCAATTATGAATAAAGCTGCTATAATCATCCATATGCAGGTTTTTGTGTAGACATTAGTTTTCAGTTCATTTGGGTTAGTATCAAAGAGAAACTGTGAGAACATATGGTAAGAATATGTTTAATTTTGTATGACAAACTGTCTTCCAAAGTAGCTGTACCATTTTGCATTCCCACCAGCGATGAATAAAAGTTCCTGCTCTTCCACATCCTTATTCAACATTTGTTGTCAGTGTTCTGAATTCTGGCCATTCTAACAGTTGTATACTGATTTCTCATTGTTGTTTTAATTTGCACTTCCCTGATGACATATGATGTGGAGCATCTTTTGAGATGCTTATCCACCACCTGTATTATCATCTTTGGTGAGGTATCTGTTAAGGCCTTTGGCCAATCTTTTAATCAAATTATGTCTTTATTATTGAGTTTTAAGAGTTCTTTATACATTTTAGGTAACAGTCCTTCATCAGATATGTTATTTTGCAAATATTTTCTCTCAGTCTGTGGCTTGTGTTTTTCATTCCGCTGATAGCGTTTTTAATAAAAGAGAAATTTTTAATTTTAATGAAGTCCAGCTTATTATTTCCTAGATTGTGCCTTTGGTGTTGTATCTAAAAACTCATGCCATCATACCCAAGGTCATCTATGTTTTCTCCTTTGTTATCTTGTAGAGTTTTATAGCTTTTCATTTCACACTTAGGCCTGTGATCCATTTCAGGTTAATCTTTGTGAAGGGTATAAGGTCCCTGTCTAGATACATTTTTGTGGCATACTGATGTCTAGTTGTTCCAGCACCACCTGTTGAAAGAAAAGGCTGTTTCCTGCATTGTATTGCCTTTGCTCCTATGTCAAAGATCAGTTGACTGCATTTACGAGGATCTAATTCTAGGCTCTCTATTCCGTCCCACTGATCTATTTGTCTATTCTTTGGCCAATAACGCACTGTCTTGATTATGGTACCTCACAGAGATTTAACACAATGAGATCTGCCATTACATTTTTCACATCTAGAACTCAAAGTGAAAGGGATGCCCCAAATGAGATATAGTAATGTACTCTGCTACCACAGAATTACAAACAAACACTAAGACAGCATAACTTTCCTCTAGAATCTGTGAGGGAGACAGTCAGGAAATAAACTAATGTACTACATTAGAGGAAAGCATGAACAAGGTGCTAATGAGAACCCACAGGCAGGAGTGATACATCTATCTAGGGGTAGATGAAAACTTCACAATCACAAAATAGCATTTTAGCTCCATTCTGAAGTCCTAGGCTCCCCACAGGCAGAGAAAAGTTAGGGAGTAGAAAGTGCATTCTAAACAATGCAACAGCATGTACAAAGACATGGTAGCATAAAAGCATGAGTTGTTCTAAAAACATTAGTAATTTTGTATAGCTAGAGCTTAAGTACATGACAGTGAACAGCAGGAGAAGAGACAGGAACGTTGAAGAAGGCCAAACTGGGAAAGGTCTTATACACCAGGCTAAACAGCTGGAATTCTTCCTATAGGTGGGAATAACACAGAGTTATTACAGCTACCATTTATTAAACATCTATTATGTATCAGGCACGGTGTTTTACATACTTTACTGTACTTAATGTTCAAAACTCTGCCATATAGGTATTTTCTCCTCATTGTACATGCAAGAAAAAAAGACTCAAGAGAGGTTAGGTGACTTTCTCAAATCAAGTCTGACTCCAAATTCTACATCAACTCTCACAAAAAGAACTCCAACTGGCCAGGTGTGGTGGCTTATGCCTGTAATCACAGCATTTTGCACTTTGGGAGGCAAAGGCGGGCGGATCACTGGAGGCCAGGAGTTCGGGACCAGCCTAGCCAACATGGTGAAACCCTGTCTCTATTAAAAGTACGAAAAATTAGCCAGGAATATTGGCACATGCCTGTAGTCCCAGCTACTCGGGAGGCTAAGGCATGAGAACTGCTTGGACCTGGGAGGCAGAAGTTGCAGTGAGCTGAGATCGTGCCACTGCACTCCAGCCTGGGCAACAGAGTGAGGCTCCCTCTTTAAAAAAAAAAAAAAAAAAAAAAAGAACTCCAAATCCAACTGCAGCTCTCTTCATTCAAACAATCTAGGGCTTTTTCCAACATACTACAAAGTTGTAAGTTTCAGAACAATCTTACCCTGGCCTCCAGCAAACTAATTGGATGGTATAAAAATATTCAATGAGGCAGGGTGTGGTGGCTCACACCTGTAATCCCAGCACTTTGGGAGGCCAAGGTGGCGGATCACCTGAGGTCGGGAGATCGAGACCAGCCTGCCCAACATGGAGAAACCCCGTCTCTACTAAAAATACAAAATTAGCCAGTTGTGGTGGCGCATGCCTGTAAACTCAGCTACTCAGGCGGCTTGAGGCAGGAGAATTGCTTGAACCTGGCAGTCAAGGAGGTTGCGGTGAGCTGAGGAGATTGCACCACTGCACTCCAGCCCGGGCAACAAGAGTAAAACTCTGTCTCAAACAAAACAAAACAAAATATTCAATGGGGCTGGGCACCATAGCTCATGCCTGTAATCCCAACACAGTGGGAGGCTTAGGCAGAAGGAGGATGGCCTGAGTCCAGGAGTTCCAGACCAGGCAACACAGTGAGATCCATCTCTACAAAAAATTAAAATTTAAAAATTAGCTGGGTGTGGTGGCATGTATACCTGTAGTGCTAGCTACTCAGGAGGCTAAAACAGGATTGCTTGAGCCTAGGAGTTTGAGGTTCAAGGACCCGTTGAAATCACTGGCACAGGCATCAGACTGGATAGGCTCATCTTCTTACTTTTTCTTAGCGGTCTCTAAAACACAGAAATACCAAGAAATCTAAGACCAATTTTTTCTATGGTCTTTTACTGAAGGTTTTCTCTCTCCTAACATTACTATGGCATTTGACATCAATAACTGTTTTAGGAGACAAGGTAGCCAGGTTCCCCAAAGCAAAGACAGGAAGAGAACAAGACTGTGGCTTGTATATCATCAAATCTGACACCTTGCTGTGAAAATTCACTAGTGAAGAAACAATGCTTTGTAAAAATATGAATTCAGGCTCTGAAGATCATGGGCTGCTTCAATTTGGTCATTTTACATAAGCTTTCTGAGCCTCAGGTTCCTTACATTTAAAATGAAATGCTAAGTACCGCCTTTCACAATAGCTATAAAAGTTAAAATGGAATAAGTATTAAGAAGGAAGACCCAATGCCTACAGCATGATGTGCAAGCAACCTACCTTTCCTACTTATGCAGACAATTACTAGCACTGCGTCTACCTCACAGGATTTTTGTGAGGCTCAAATAACGTGATGCTTATGAAAGCTCTTAAGTGAAATATAATTATCCAACTAAGTTTTGCAGTACCATTCAAGATACAATAATGACTATCGTACAATCTTCATCTTTAAGGGGAGCTGATTTTCTAAAAAGGGAGCTGCAAGTACACAGGTAAGTATAAAACTGGTAAATATAATATAGTAAGTAGCCATAACAGCTAACACAATTGAGAACTTATGGGCCAGACCTAGTCTAGATGTCTTATCTACATTCTTATTTAATCCTTACATAAACCCTATGGAACAAGTACTATTATATTTCTAGATAATAAAAACTCAAGTAAGTACATGCTGGATAGGTAATTTGCTTAAGTTAATAAAACTAGTAAGTTGTAGAGTTAAGGACTTAAATCCAAGAATTCTGACTCCATAGTTCGTACAATTAGAAATGCAGGGGTGTGTATTTTTAAAATGGGGAAATAATATGCCAACAATAATGAGGTCACTAGCATTTACTGAGCACTCACAGTGTGCCAGGTCCTATGCTAAGCACTTCACATGTAAACTCTTACTGAAGCCCAACAATCCTCTGTGAGCTAGACATAGACAGCACCCCAATTTTACACATGAAGCCAAAGGACTAAATGAGGCTGGTTTACTTAAAGGTCTCATGACCAGTTACTAAAAGAACCAAATCTCAAACTCAGCCCTATCAAGCATGTCAAGTACATGCTCTTAACCTCTCTACTGTCTGGTTCAGTGAAGACACGGACAGTAGGAGAGCTGACCTGAGAAGAAATTAGCAAAGGATTAGTCAGTGAAGTAGGAAGAGAACCAACAGAGAGCAACATCCTGTAAGGCAAGGGAAGAAAGTCTTTCAAAGAGGAGGGCAAATGGATCAACTATCAAATGCTCCTGAGAGGCTAAGATGAGCACTGGGAATTGAGTATTTAAACACATTTTAACAATGAAGAGGTCTGTGATTACCTTGACCAAGTTGCTTCAATGGTGTGGTGAGTTCAGAAGCCTCAGCAGAGTGTGTTAAAGAAAGAAAGGAAGGAACAGCAGAAACAATGAGTATATACAACACTGGGACATTTTTCACTTAGAGAGATGGCAGGGATGTACAAAACACCTCATGGAACAGGGTAATATGTTCATGCTCCCATGTTTTAAAATTTGGTATGTGGCTGGGCACAGTAGTTCATGCCTGTAATCCCAGCACATTGGGAGGCAGAGGTGGGTGGATCACCTGAGGTAAGGAGTTCGAGACCAGCCTGGCCAACACGGTGAAACCCCACCTCTACTAAAGATATAAAAAATTAACTGGGCAAGGTGGCACATGCCTGCAATCCCAACTACTTGGGAGGCTAAGGCAGGAGAATCACTTGAACCCAGGAGGTGGAGGCTGCAGCAAGCCAAGATCACACCATTGCACTCCAGCCTGGGTGACAACAGCGAAACTCTGTCTCAAAAAAAAAAATTTGGTATGTAACACCTCTGGGTGTTCATTTTATTTCCATTTTTTAAATGCATACAAAGAAATTAAACGGAAATTTGAGTAAAAACTTGTGGAAGCTCTGAAGAATATCCATGGTGTCCCAGGGTCCTGCAGAACGCCCTTTGAAAACAGTTGTCTTAATCCAGAAGAATGAAATTCTGAGACAAAATTCAGCCAGTTGGAAACTAGGTTTAAGAAAGATATTTTTAGGATTTAGAGAGAATCTCCTGATAGTCTTCATATTCTACCTATTATTCAGAAAAGATAACCTTAGGCAAAGGAACAGGAAGTTGAAAAAGAAAAAAATTAAAAAAAAAAAAAAAAAGGAAAGATAACCTTAGAACATTCCTTTCATCAAATGCTTTACTTTAAAATCTTCTGAATAAAAGGGATGTCTCCATATGATATTTTCCACAAACGTTTGGTGCTGAAGGATGCTAACTTTTATTTTGTGTTATTTTGGTTTTGTTTTTAGGGCATTATGTCACCCAGGCATTATGTCATCACCCAGGCTAGAGTGCAGTGGAGTGACCGAAGCTCACTACAACCTTGAATTCCTGGGCTCAAGCAATTTTCCTACCTCAGCCTCCCAAGTGGCTAGGGCCACAGAAGTGTTCCATTATGCCTGACTACTTTTTACATTTTTTTGTAGACATGGGGGTCTCGCTGTGTTGCCCAAGCTAGTCTTTAACTACTGGCCTCAAGCAATCCACCTGCCTTGGCCTCCCAAAGCACTAGGATTACAAAGCAAGAGCCACCACACCCTAGTCCAATCTTTTTTTACATACAGATACATCTCTCCTTGCCAGCACCCAAGTAGCTGGGACTACAGGCACACATCACCAAGCCTAGCTAATTTTTGTATTTTTAGTAGCAATACACATACGGTATTTTAAATACAAATGTAAGATCATTTTACTTTGTGATTCCCTAATTCTAGAAACGGGATGGATTATCCTTTTCCCTTCATTCAAAATAACCTTTTAAATTACAACAGCTATATATATGAAGTATATATATAAATAAAAATATATACATAAAGAAAATAGAATACTGAAAAATATAGACAAGCTAAAATAAGAATGGACACAGTGGCTCACTCCTATAATCCCAGCACTTTGGGAGGCTGAGGCAGACGGATCACCTGAGATCAAGAGTTCAAGACCAGCCTGGCCAATATGACAAAACCCCATCTCCACTAAAAAATACAAATAAAAAAAATTATCTGAGCATGGTGGTGCATGCCTGTAATCCCAACCACTTGGGAGGCTGAGGCAGGAGAATCGCTTGAACCCAGGAGGCAGAGGTTGCAGTGCATTGAGACTGTGCCATTGTACTCCAGCCTGGGCAACAAGAGTGAAACCCTGTCTCAAAAAAAAAAAAAAAAGAAAAAGAAGAAGAAGAAGAAGAAAGAAAAGAAAGTATGTGTTAGGAACTTTGAAAACAAGAGGCCAGGTATGGTGGCTCATACCTTTAATCCTAGCACTTAAGAGGCCAAGGCAGGAAGACTGCTTGAGGTCAGGAGTTTGAGACCAGCCTGAGAAACATAGGAAACTTCATCTCTACAAAAAAAAAAAAAAACTAGCCAAACATGGTGTTGCATGCCTGTAGTCCTAGCTTGGGAGGCTGAGGCAGGAGGACTTCTTCAGCCCTGGAGTTGTCTGGGCAACACAGTGAGACCCTGTTTCAAAAACAGAGAGAGAGGAGAGAAGGGAAGTAGTCAGGAACTGACTGCAGTGTCCTTGGCCTTAAATACCAGGTTGGGAAACTAAAGCTACACTCCATACGCAGTAAAAGATTGTGAACATATTTTGAAGCATAATTAGAGCCTCATTATGTGCTTAAGACAGGGTTAAATGAAGAGACAAGAGGCAAAGGGATCAGGTAGGAGCTCACTGTAACAGTACAGGTAAAACATAAAAGCCTGAGTTATGAGTAGGTTGCCTATCATGGCCCAATATAAGCTCAGGCTCTGAGTTACACCTAAGTTTAAACTTGGCTCTATCACTATCACTTAACAGCTGAGAGAGTTTGTGTGCTTTCTTTTTTTTTTTTTTTTTTTTGACAACAGTCTTGCTCTGTCGCACAAGCTGGAGTGCAGTGGCATGATCTAGGCTCACTGCAACCTCCACTTCCTGGATTCAAGCGATTCTTCTGCCTCAGCCTTCCAAGTAGCTGAGATTACAAGCGTGAACTACCACGCTGGGCTAATTTTTGTACTTTTAGTAGAGACAGGGTTTCGCCATGTTGGACAGCCTAGTCTCAAACTCCTGACCTCAAAAGTGATCCGCCCCGCCTCAGCCTCCCAAAGTGTTGGGATCATAGGTGTGAGGAACCACATCTGGCAACTTTGAGTTTTATTTATTATCTATAAAATGAGGATGGTAAGACCCATGTAAATGCTTGCTGTCAGAACAAAATAACATAAAATGCTTAACGTAATTCAATTTCTCAACTTGTACACTGTTCACCTTTCAGGTGAAATAATTTTTTTAATGGGTAACTGTCCTATGCATTATAAAATATTTAGCAGCATCCCTGGCCTCTACTTACTAGAGGCCAGTTAACAATTCCTTTCTATCCCCTGCAGTGACAACCGGAAAATGTCTCCATATTGCCCAATCAACCCCAGTTGAGCACCATTTAACATTGTTTCTGGCATATAAAGTGATCAATGGAGGCTAGCTTTAAAAAATAACTGTGGGGCAGGGTGGTAGAAGGAGAAGGTGGTCATTTGGTGACGAAGGCAGAAATATAAAAGACAATGTGTAGAGATGACCAAATTGGCTGGTTGATAGATGTCAAAGCCATGAGAGAGGGAGGTAGCAGGGGAGACCACAGCTTTAATTCTGTGTGTCTAGTCCCACCAAAGAAATAAGATAAGAAAGTGGGCAGGCTTGAGAAACCAGAAGGTCAGGTGGATGAAAATATTTGAAAGGCATTAAGAATTGTGGCCTGGATCTAAAAAGAAGGGTTGGTGTAGGTCTATGTATCAAAGACCAAAATCATTCTTTATGTCTCTTGAGCTTTTAATAGGTTTTACCTTTATCTAGCACCTCTCAAGTGAGTACCAGTTACATGCCTTAACTATAAAGCCCTCAGGAAGAAAAAATAAAAAATAAAAGACATGACTGACAATTAATATGTATTACCTTTAAAAATCAGAGAAAAGCGGGCCGGGCACAGTGGCACACACCTATAATCCCATCACTTTGGGAGGCCGAGGCAGGAAGATCACTTGAGGCCAGGAGTCAAGACCAGCCTGGGAAACATAGTGAGACCCTATCTCTGCAAAAAAACTTAAAAATTTTGCGAGGCCAGCCATGGTTTCTCATGCCTGTAATCCCAGTACTCTGAGAAACTGAGGCAGGTGGATCACTTGAGCCCAGGAGTTCAAGACCAGCCTGGGCAACATGGCGAAACTCCATCCCGAAAAATACAAAAATTAGCCGGCATAATGGTGTGCACCTATAGTCCCAGATACTCAGGAGGCTGAGATGAGAGAATTGCTTGAGCTCAGGAGATGAAGGCTGCAGTGAGCCAAGATCCCACCACCCCTGCACTCCAGCCTGGCAAAAGAGCGAGACACTGTCTTTAAAAACAAAAACATAAAAAAAAAAAAAAAAAGCTAGATGTGGTGGTATACAACTGTAAGTCCTAGCTATTTAGGAGGCTGACATGGAAGGATTGCTTGAGTCCAAGAGTTTGAGGCACCACTACACTCTAGCCTAGGCAACAGAGTGAAACCCCATCTTAAAAAAAAAAAAAAAAAAGAAAGAAAGAAAGAAAAGGGTACTCTATTTTCATTTTTTAAAAATCAGAAAAAATTAAATATATTTAAAAATCATGACAAACTTATACATAGTAAAAGATGTTTTTTGTTTTCCATCCTTTCACCAGACAGCTGAAGAAGAGGTGTATACTGATCCTCTTGAAGTCTTTTTTTTTTTTTTAGACAGGGCGTTGCTCTGTTTCCAGGCTGGAGTGCAATCACATGATCTTGGTTCACTGCAACTTTCGTCTCCTGGGTTCAAGCGGTTTTCCTCCCTCAGCCTCCCAAGTAGCTGGGATTACAGGCATGTGCCATCATGCCTGGCTAATTTTTTGTATTTTTAGTAGAGACAGGGTTTCACCATGTTGGCCAGGCTGGTCTCAAACTCCTGACCTCAGATGATCTGCCCACCTCAGCTTCCCAAAGTGCTGGGATTACAGGCGTGAGCCACTGCACCTGGCTGATTGTCACTTTCTAAGCTTTTAATATGTGTCACATATTTTAGAGACATTGGTAAAAGGGAAAAAGTTGTATCCAAACTGATATGTGTCTAAATTCCAGCTGCATGATGAAGAAGCCAGATCTACCTGATTCTACATTCTCCAGCCCCTGTCAGTCCCTATGACAGCTTTTACAGCCTTTGTCAAGCCACCTAAGCAAATGAGACTGCATCCCTGCCCTTAACCTACTAAGCAGTCTGTATCCCAAGGACCCTCCAAGCTCTAGCCAAAGCAAATTAGCATTGGAACTGACCTGAGCATCTATATACAGTGACTGTACTTTAGATTTTCTAGGAATATTCTGTTTTGTGGTACTCATGAAACCATTGTTCTCCAGATTCCAATATTCAGGAATACAAACTAAACCTCAACATAAAAAACCCAAGTCATGTCATTATACATCTGCCAAAGCACAGTGAATGTACAACATCAAGCACAAACCCTAATGGAAACAAAATGACAGCAAAGTAGACTTGGATTGGTTGTAAACATATACTCCAATCTCTAGGGAAACAACTAAAAAAACTTTTAAAAGTACAGTTTATATACTAAAAAGTGAGAGAAAATGGAAGCACATAAAATGCTCAATTAAAACAATAAAACATATGAAATGTGAAGAAAAACAGAACAAGGACAACAGAAAACAATAAATATACGGCAAGTATTAATTAACTTCATCAGTAATCACTTTGAACATTAATGGTTTAAATGTACCAATTAAAAAGCAGATTGTTAGAGTGAATCAAGAAACAATACCCAACCATATGTTGTCTACAAGAAACCTACTTTAAATAGAAAGGCACATAAAGAACAAAAATAAAGGGATGGAGAAATATATACCATGCTAACACCAACTGGAAGAAAGTGGAAGCAGCTCTGCTAATTTCAGACAGAGTTGGCTTTAGAGTGAGGAAAGTTATCAGGATAAAGAGGGGTATTACCAATGATAAAGGAGTCAATACTCTAAGAAGACAAAACAATCCTTAATGTGTATGCACCTAATAAGAGAATATCAAAAGCAAAACCTGACAGAACTACAAGAAAAAAATAGATAAATCTACTATGATAGTTGGAGACTTCAATACCCCTCTATCAGAAACAAACAGATCCAGAAGGCAGAAATTCACTAAAAACATGTTGAACACTAAAGCACTATCAATTTTCTGGATATAACTGACATCTATAGAATACTTCATCCAATTCAATAGCCGCAGATTTCACATTCTTCTCAAGTTGACATGGAATATTTACCAAAACAGATCACATTCTGGCCCATAAAACACACCTTAACAGATTTAGAATAAAAGAAATCATATTAAACTAGAATAACACAAAGATATCTGAAACATTCCAAACACAAAGATTAAATAATACAATTCTAAATAAAAACATGGGTCAAAGAAGTCATCTCAAGAGAAAAATATTTTTGAATATTTATAATGAAAATAAAAATATAACTCATCCAAAGTTATGGAATGCAATGGAATTAGTGCTTGGAGGAAAAGTTACAGCACTGAATGCATAGATTAGAAAAGACAACCTAAAATCAAGCTCCCACCTCATAAAACAAGAAAAAGACGAAATTAAACCTGAAGTAAGCAGAAGAAAAGAAATAATAAAAATCAGAAATCAATGAAATTAAAAATGGGAAATCAATAAAGAAAATTAACAAAACCAAAAATCAACAAAAGCTGGTTCTTTGAAAAGATCAATAAAGTCCATAAGCCTCTAGCAAGGCTAACTAAGAAAAAAAGAGGACACAAATTACTAATATCAGAAATAAAAGAGTATCTGTCAATCATACCTCAATAAAGCTGAAAAAAATGAAATAGGGGACCTCACTATGGATCCTATAGACATTACAAGGAAAATAAAGGAATATAATGAATGAGTAAGTCAATGTCCACAAATTTGATAACCTGGATCAGGGGTTTCCAATTTTTTGGCTTCCCTGGGCCATACTGGAAGAATAATTGTCTTAGGCCACATATAAAATACCCTAACACCAGTTGATAAGCTTTAAAAAAAAATGCAAAAAATTTCACGTTTAGAAAGTTCACAAATTTGTGTTGGGCCACATTCAAAGCCATCCTGGGCCATGGGTTGGACAGGCTTGACCTAGATGAAATGGACCAATTCTTTGAAAGGCACAATTTGCTAAAACACATATAAGAAAATAGAGACAATCTAAATAGTCCTATAAGTATTAAATAAATTGAATCAACAATTAGTAACTCACCAAAACAAAAAGTTGTGGGTGTGGGTTTTTTAAATTTTTTAACAGCTAGAGAGTCACTCTGTTGCCCAGGCTGGATTGCCGTGCTGTGATCATAGCTCACTGTAACCTCAAACTCCTGGGCTTAAATGATCCTCCTGTCTCTCTCTCCCCAGTAGCTAGGATTACAAGCACATACCACCACAACCGGCTAATTATTTTATTTTTGTAGAGATGAGGTCTCACTATGTTGCCCAGGCTGGTCCCAAACTTCTGGCCTCAAGTAATCCTCCTTCCTTGGCCTCCCAAAGCGTTGGGATAACAGGCATGAGGCACCATGCCTGGCCCTGGTTTTTTAAATAAACAAAATTGACCAATCATTAGCTAGACTAAGAAAAAAGAAGACCCAAATCAAATATGAAAAAAGGAGACACATTTCAGAAATACAAAGCATCATTAGAGACTATTATGAACATGCCAATAACTTGCAAAATCTAAAAGAAATGGGTAAGTTCCTGGGCATATACAACCCACCATGATTAAAACATAGAGAAATAGAGGCCGGCCGCAGTGGCTCACGCCTGTAATCCCAGTACATTGGGAGGCTGAAGCGGGTGGATCACTTGAGGACAGGAGTTCGAGACCAGCCTGGCCAACATGGTGAAACCCCATTTCTACTAAAAATACAAAAATTAGTTGGGCATGGTGGCACATGCCCATAATCTCAGCTACTCGAGACTGAGGAAGAAGAACTGCTTGACCCCAGGAGACGGAGGTTGCAGTGAGCCAAGATCGCACCATTGCACTCCAGCATGGGTGACAGAGCGAGACTCCATCTAAAAACAAAAAAAGGAAAAGAAAAGGAAAAAAGAAACAGAAAACCTTAAGGAGAACATGAATGAGTAACAAGAAAGAAGCAGTAATAAAGTTTCCCATCAAAGAAAAGCCAAGGACCTGATGGTTTCGCTGCTGAATCTATGAAACATTTAAAGAACTAATACAAGTGGTACTCAAAACTATTCCAAAAAATTGAAGAGGAAGGAACACTTCCAAGCTCATTCTTATGGCCAGCCTTACCCTTTTACCAAAGCCAACACAACAACAACAAAAACTACAGGCTAGTATAGGTTACTATCTCTCATGAACATAGGTGCAACAAAACTTAATTCAACAAAACATTTAAAAAAATCATTCACCATGATCAAGTGGGATTCATCCCAGGTATGTAAGGATAATTCAACACATGCAAATCCATAAACATGATACATCACATTAACAGAATCAAGAACAAAAAGCAGGTCAGGCATGGTGGCTCACGCCTGTAATCCTGTAATCCAGTGCTTTGGGCAGCCAACACAGGACAATTGCTTGAGTTCATGAGTTCGAGACCAGCCTTGATAACATAGCAAGACCCCCATCTCTACTAAAAAAATAAAATAAAATACATGTGATCATGTTAAAAGATGCTTTAAAAAAAAGCATTTAATAAAATTCAACACCACTTCATAATGAAAACTCAAAACATGTGTGTAGAAGGAACATACCTTAAAATATAATAAAGGCCTTATACATACATGACAAATCCACAGCTAGCATGATACTGGATGGGGGAAAACTGAAAGCTTTTTCTCTAAGATATAGAACAAGAATGCCGACTTTCATCTCTTTTATTCAAATAGTACTGAATGTACAAGTCAGAGCAACTGCAATTAGACAACACAAAGAAATAAAGGGCAGCCAAACTGGAAAGGAAGAAGTCAAACTGTCCTTGTTTGTAGACATGACCTTAGATTTAGAAAAACCTGAAGATGCTGTTAAAAAAAAATTAGAACACAGAAACAAATTCAGTAATGTTGTAGGATACAAAATCAACATACAAAAATCAGCAGCATTTCTACATGCCAACAGCAAACAATAAGCAAACAAAATCAGGAAAGCAATCCAATTTACAAAAGCTCTTAAAAAATAAAAAATAAAATATGTAGGAATAAAATTAACCAAAAAAGGAAAAGATCTCGATAATGAAAACTATAAAACACCGATGAAATTGTGGAATTATACACACAAAAAGATGTTTATAAATTGAAAGAATATTGTTAAAATATCCACACTATCCAAAGAAATCTACAGATAAAATGTAATTCCTATCAAAATACCAATGACACTCTTCGCAGAAATAGAAAAAATGATCCCAAAATTCACATGTAACCTCAAAAGACCCCAAAAGCCAATGCAATCTTGAACTGGAACACAGGTGGAGGTATCACACTACCTAACTTCCAAATATACTACAAAGCTTAATAAGCGAAACAGTGTGGTACTGGCATTAAAAAAAAAAAAAAAAAGACACATAGACCAAAGGAACAGACTAGAGAACACAGAATAAATCCACACATTTATAGTCAACTCATTTTCAACAAAGGCACTAAGAACATACATTAGCAAAAGGACAGTCTCTCAATAAATGGCACCGGGAAAGCTAGATGTCCATATGCAGAAGAAATATACTAGATCCTGATCTCCTACCATATAAAAAAAGCAACTCAAAATGGGTTGAAGACTTAAAAGTGAGACCTGAGACTACAATACTACTACAAGAAAACACTGGGGAAATGCTGCAGGACACTGGTCTGGCAAGGATTTTTTTGAGTTAGATCTCAAAAGCACAGGTGACAAAAGCAAAAATTGACAAATGGGGTTATATCAAGCTAAAAAGCTTCTGTACAGCAAAGAAAACAGCTGACAAAATGAAGACACAAGAATGGAAGAAAATATTTACAAATTATCCCACTGACAAGACATTAATAACCAAACAACAAGGAGCTCAACTCAACAGCAAAAAGCTCCAAATAATCCAATTTAAAAATGGGAAAAAGAGATGAACAGACATTTCTCAAAAGCAGACACACAAATGGCTAACAGATATATTTTTTAAAATACTCAACATCATTAACCATTGAAGGAATGAAAATCAAAACCATAAGATATTATCTCACTCCATTAAAAAGTCTATTATAAAAAAGACTGGTGCTGGTGAGGATGTAGAAAAAGAGGAACACTTGTACACTGTTGATGGGAATGTAAATTAGTTCACCCATTATGAAAAAGAGTATGGAAGTTCCTCAAATAACTAAAAATAGAACTACCATATGATCCAGCAATCTCACTACTGGCTGTATTTCCAAAGGGAAGTAAATCTGTTTATCAAAGAGATATCTGCACTCCCATGTTTATTGCACCACTATTCACAATAGCCAAGATACAAGACCTGCAATCAACCTAAGGGTCCATCACTGGATGAACAAATAAAGAAAATACGTATAAGTAGACAATGGAATATTATTCAGCCATAAAAAAGAATGAAATCCCATCATTTGCAGCAACATGGATGGAACTGTTCAGTGAATAAGCTGGGCACAGAAAGACAAATATCACATGTTCTCACCCATACGTGGGTGCTAAAAAAAAAAAAAAAAAAGAACTGGTCTTATGGAAGTAATGAATAGAATGGTGGTCACCAGAGGCTGGGAAGGGTAGAAGGACAGAGGGGGATGAAGAGAGGTTGGTTAATAGGTACAAAAATACAGTTAGAGAGAAGAAATAAGTTCTAGTATTTGATAGCACAGTAGGGCAACTGTGGTTCACAACAATTTATTGCACATTTCAAAATGGCTAGAAGAGAATATTTGGAATGTTCCAACACAAAGAGCTGATAAATGCCTGAGGTGATGGATTTCCCTATTACCCCAATTTGATCATTACACAATGTATGCATGTATCAAAACATCACATGTACCCCATAAATATATACAATTATTTATCAATTAAAATAATAACAAATAACTTTCCAAAAACAGAAAGCAGTAGGCCCAGATGGGCTCACTAGTAAATTCTAGTAAACACTTAAGCAAGAAATTATACCAATTCTCTGCCATCGCTTTTTAAACTTGAAACATTCAGGAATAGTCTGTCACTTTAGGAAAAAACTCTGTCCTAAGGGGTATAATCACCACCACCACTCTTGAAACCCTGGCAGTGCCCCCAAAAGGCACTGGCAATGCTTTAGTGAAGACCATAAACAGGTAATAAAAAGAAAGAACTTTGGAGACCAAAAAAAAACATGAATTGGGTTACTGGCTTTTTTTTTTTTTTTTTTTTTTTTTAAACAGAGTCTCACTTGCTGCCCAGGCTGGAACGCAGTGGTTCCATCTCGGCTTACTGCAACCTGTGCTTCCCAGGCACAAGTGATCCTCCTGCCTCAGCCTCCCAAATAGCTGGGACTACAAGTGTGTGCCACTATGCCAGGCTAATATTTGTATTTTTTTGTAGAGACAGGGTTTTACCATGTTGCCCAGGCTGGTCTCCAACTGCTAGGCTTAAGTGATCCCCCCAAAGTGCTGGAATTACAGGTGTGAGCCACTGTGCCCAGCCACTGGCTCTGTCTTACTAATCTTTTATCTCAGCTCTCAGCCAAAAATTGAGTTTGATTACTGGCTTTGTCTTATGAATCTTGGAGAAGTTAATTAACCTTGTCACATCTCAATTTCCAAATATGTATAAAAGAGGAAATGACAATACCGACTTAATAAGAATGTTGTAAGAAATCAAAGTAAGGATTTTGCAAAGTACCTACCATAGGGATTGGCCCACAGTGGTTCCCTTCTCCCTTTCTTTTTGCCCAATCTACTTTGCCATCTTTGCCCAGATGATAAAACTGGGGACAAAAATACGAAGTAAAAATATGAAGTTCTACTATGTATATGGTTTACACTAAAATAGGCCTCATTACATACCTGAAGAAATTATCCAAAATTCATGGCTTTAATTATACAATCAAAGCATTAACACTGGGCTAGTCTCTTCTGCATAGAAAATATGCATTTTCCTGGCAGCCACAGATTAAAATAGTTTATGGCCTGTGCATCCATCCCAAACTATCCACACAATGAGATCCTTTTCCTAAGTAGACATTGGCACCTGACCATTTCTGCCTCTTCCCAAGAAACAAAGAGGTCCAGAAGCTTGATAGCCAATCTAATTTAAGTCCAAAGGAGAAGAAAACTATGTCCAAGTAATGAGAGAAGAAAGGAGAAAACAAAAAAATCTGAGCTAGTTAAAAAAGGAAACCAGCAGAAGACTAACCTCCTGTTTTTTATTGAAAAGTTACTGCATGAAGACTAAAACCTAGCCCCAACCCCTAAGTCTGGATTGATTTAAAGTGGTGGAGGTATTCCAGGCAAATCCCTCAATGCACAGGAGTAAGGAAGTAGCTTTATTTCCACACTGTTGGTTTCCTCTGACATAACCTGTTATTTCCAAGGCCCTTCTCAACTGCCTTATCAGTTTGAGGCTAGAATCCAGCTCTAAGGAGACTGGTACAGCTTTTAAAATTAAGGTATAATAAAGTTTCTCTCTTAATCTCATTACTACCTGACTGTGTGACTGTTCATGAATCATTTCCTCTCTCTGAGCCTCAATATTACTTACTTCTCTGCAAAATGAGGATAAAACTGTTCTCCTGACAGCATTGTTATGAGAATTAATTTAAAACCAATGTCAAATGTGCCTAATACAGTGCATAGCTCATAGTAGACAAAGATCAGAATTAATTTCCTTCCCTTCCCTTTGACATAGCCTTATGCTCCAAGAAGAAGAAAAAAAAGGGGGCATCATTGCTTCTTTCCATAAAATTAACTCAGTACCATGATCAGGTCAGAAATGCCAGGGCTGGACCCAGACTCTAGATATAGCCCTCCCAATATCTGAGCATGAACTCCAAGTCACATCGCAACAGCACACTTTTGAGAGGCCACACACTCACGCAGAAGCTAGGTCTCACACCCAGCTATTACTTTAAAAAGCCAAGACTAGCTCAAGGCTAGGTGAGTAATGAGATTTAAGTGCTCTGGGAACCTGTCCATTCTCAGCATAACTAATGAGTAGCGTCAGTTGTATTCTGCCCAAGAGAGGGCCCAACAACTACAAATGGCCAACAACTCTGAAAAATGCTGAGGCCATGATCAGAGGAAGAATATTTCTGCCCCTTTCTACAGCCTCTGCTTCGGGAAATTTACATTTTATATAATCATTATTAAAGATTGTGCTTTTTTCCTTCAGTTTCATTAATCTAACACAGAACAAGCAAGAGCTTCGGTTGGAATCAAGCTCTGATTCAAGTCTCAGCTCTGCCTCTTCCTTGCTATATGACACTGGACAAGTCACTTAACCAACAGTGCCTCAGTTTTCTCATCTTTTGTGCTTTCCAAAGTTCAGGCTGCCCCTTCAAGTAGGTGCTGAAGTCAATTTAGTAGCTTACAAGTAGCATTTTTTAAAGTTAAAAAAACTAAAGTATCAGATGACACTACATGATATTTTACTATGAAAATACTAGATGTCTCTCATTTAAATTATTGCTGTCAGGTATGTCCAAAAAAATAAAAAAGAAGAAAATATTAGATCTCACTTGCCTATATAATGGTACTATCAGATGTATGCTGTTATTTTCTGTATTTGTCAGAGACTTGTTTTGTTGTTGTTGTTTAAGAGACAGAATCTCTGTCGTCATGCTGGAGTGTGGTGGCATCATCACAGCTCACTGCAGCCTTGCCTGCACTCAAGTGATCCTCTCTCCTCAGCCTCACAAGTAGCTACAACTATAGGCACGTACTGTCATGCCAGGCAAATTTATTTTTGTAGAGATTGGGGGGGGGATGCAGTCTTACCATGTTGCTGAGACTTTTCTCAAACTCCTGGCCTCAAGCAATCCTTCCCCCTTGGCCTCCCAAAGCACTGGGATTATAGGCGTGAGCCGCAGCACCCGGCCTATACCTTTCGGAGTTTTTGAGAAATTGAAAAAATAAAATAATGTAGGCCAAATGTTAGCAATTAACCCTACTAGAGTCAGAATAGCTGAATACAACCTTATTTATGAATAGTGAAAATTTTCCTCTTCACTTGTCAATTTCAGATTTTCAGAAGTATGTCTTTAAGTACATATTATTAACCAAACAGTCAGCCAACATTATTTGCCAAGGACATATCCTTCTAAATTATTGACAAAGAAAGATCAGGTCTAATTAATAACTGAATTTTATCCTAAATTAATACAGAGAATCAGGCTGCAAAACCCTACCCAGGCAACAGTGATGTGTGAAAATGCTGAAAGAAGCTCTTGTTGAACAAGCCTTCTCTGTTGTGGAAAGGGCAATGAAACCAATTTTAGCACCAAAATGGTTCTAAAAGAAATAGCTTCTTCCAGGACACTCAGAGCTGGCCACTGACACGTGAAAACCTTGGCTAGATTCCCAGCTTGGGAGGAACCCCCGTTAAAGATGGTGTCAAGGGGGCCTCAAAGGACTAAACAATACAAGAACTGCAGAGAAGGATGTCTTCAGGCTGCAGAACAAGTTACCAGTCTGCTTAAAACCTTCCAGTGTCCTACCATTTGGGGAAAAAATACACTTGGAAAAAATCCAAATTTCTTACTATAGTTTACAAGGTCCTAGGTGATAGCCCCATGCCACCTCTCCAATATCACCCCTACTTGCATTCCCTCCATTTTAGCCATACTACCCTTTCAGCTCCTCAAGTACACTAAGCTCAATCCCACATGAGGGCTCTGGCATTTCATGGTCCCACTACCCAGATCATTCTTCTACCAGCTCTTTGTATGCCAAGGTTCTTCATGTCATCACTTGGCTCTCAGCTTGCACACTTCTTCAGAGAGGCATAGCCTGATACTGCCTCATTCAAGGTGTCTCCCAGTCCACCACGTCCCACCAATCAGCCATTCTCCAACACCACACTACCCTATTTTCTTCACAGTGTGGCTTCTTGAAACACTTCATAGGTACTTTGAGAATTTATTTTTCTGTCTCCTCATTAGAATGTAAGCTCCATAAAAACCTTTGTTTTGTTCCTGATACCCAGATGCTGGTTGCTTTTATACATACATTTTTAAACACACACACACACACACACACTCTTGCCAAAAAAACAATAAATAAACGAAGAAAACTGATGCATCCATTCCAGGGTCACATCATATATGGTAGAATTTAACTGCACTTTCAAAATAACACGTAAAAGATAATTTACCCACAGAAGAGCCTTTGTCAACTGAGTTCAGCAAGTAGTTGTTTAGCTAAAGTCCCTAAAAAAAAGTCCTAGTAACCAGCAAGCCAAGCTTTCCTCTGAGCATCCATTCATGAGACATATCAGAAGGGTATAGTTCCTAACGCCCAATGAAAGAATATTTGATTTGGAGCCAATGCTTGAGCTAAATCTTGTTTTCAAACCCACTAATCATCAACTCACTAGTTCCTGCAAAAGCTGGTTGTTTTAAAGGAGTCTGGTATCTCCCTCTTCTCACTCTCGCCTCCTCTCCTACCACAGGATCTCTACATACACCAGCTCCCTTTCACCTTCTGTCATGAGTGGAGGGAGCTTGAGGTCCTCACCAGAAGCTAATGCCATGCTTCTTGTACAGCTTGGAGAACTGTGAGCCAAACAAATCTCTTTTCTTTATAAATTACCCAGCCTCAAGTATTCCTTTACAGCAACACTGAAGGGACTAAGACAGTGGTATACACACGCAATGGTATATTATTCAGCCTTAAAAAGTAAGGAAATTCTGACATGCTACAACACGTATGAATCTTGACGACACCATACTAAGTGAAATAAGCCTGTCAAAAAGGGACAAATCTTGTATTTTTCTACTTATATGAAGTAGCTAGAGTAGTCAAAAATCAAAGAGACAGAAGCCAGGCACAGTGGCTCACACCTGTAATCCTAGCATTTTGGGAGGCCAAGGTGGGTGGATCACTTGAGGTCAGGAGTTCGAGATCTGCCTGGCCAATGTGGTGAAACCCCGTCTCTACTAAAAATACAAAAATTATCTGAGTGTGGTGGTGGGCACCTGTAGTCCCACCTACTCAGGAGGCTGAGGCAGGAGAATCGCTTGAACCCAGGAGGTGGAGGTTCCAGTGAGCCAAGATGGTACCATTGCACTCCAGCTTGGGCAACAAGAGCGAAACTCCATCTCAAAAACAAACAAACAAACAAAAATTAAAGAGAATGGTAGTTGCCAGAGCCTGGGGGAGGGAAGAATGGGAAGTTAGTGTTTAATAGGTACGGAATTTCAGTTTTGCAAGAGGAGAAGAGTTCTGTAGTGGATGGATGGTGGTAATGACTGCAAAATGATGTGAATGCACTTAACACAACAGAACTATACATTTTAAAATGGCTACAACAGTAAATTTTATGTTACACATACTTTACCACAAGTTAAAAGGAAAAAAAAAGATTGCCCCGTGGCTTATAGAAAGCAAAGAGAATGCTCATCTCCTCTTCTTTAACTCTGAATATCCTTATATCTAATAGTGCATCAAACCAGCTTTTCTCAGGTTAAGACGAGAGTAATTCTGGGGTAGTCCTCATGTGGAAGGTGCTGCATAATGTAGTCAACACCTAAAAAATTCCAAGTACACAAACATCCAAACCCAAAATTTACAGCAAAAGAGACAGATGGAATTATTTCAACAAGTAGAAAAAACGCAGAAACTAAACAGAGCTATTCGTATGTTTAAAGTACCAATTTAGGACTCTATAAACTAATTTCTAAAGAGACAAGAAAGTCCACGGAAAAAAAATGATTGGTCCATATAGAGTAGATTTCATATATCAGAGCCAAGGTCTCACAAAGCAACTTTACCATTTTAAAACTTTTAAAAAGTGTCAACTTGCATTAAATAAACAAAGCAATTGCCATGTACTAAACAAAAATGTCACAACTGACAGTATAATGTCCTGTATAATGACCTGGTTTCCCAGTGGCCCAGAAAGATGGAAAATAAACCCCAAGGACCCTAGTTCAGACAGACTGAAGAGAGCAGACCGTGGCTGTCTTGCATGATTAAAGGCTATGTCACAGCTCAGTGGGGTCCATGCTTTCATAGCTTCCCCCCAGCAGTCCCCTAATGTGAGTAGGACTGGGACAAGAGTGACAGCCTCGCAAAGGGGATAAAAAGAGATAAAGCTTCTTCCTCATATGTTCAAACACTCCAGAATCTAAAACTTCACTTCTCTGCTATCTATCTATCCAATTTTCATTAAGAGCAATTTATATCACACAGAGGCTTCAAAGTCAAATACTACTTTTATTTTTACCTTTTGAAACCTATAAAATCAAGACCAAGGGTTGGTCTGGATACAAAGCTTGGTTTGGATCACAGTAAATTCTCACATCAAATAATTGGTTCCAGTTAGAGCCAAGTTCATCAACAATAGGCTGATTTAGGATTCAGGCAAAGTCAGCTGCCTATTTGTATTTCAGAAAGACTAGCATTTCTCCTGACACAAGTAGAGAGGTGTAAGCAACCTCTGGGTGGGTAATGCCACCAAACAAAAGCAACACCTTCAAAGTCTCTCTCAGTGACTAGAGGCAGCCAGACACTCAAACTGCCAGTCCTGAATTACAGCCTCTGAATGGTGAGGGCTTCACATTTCACCGATCAGGGCACAGCCCAATCAGAAGACAAACCCCTGCACTGCCAGGGACCAGCAAATCCGCTTTCTTCCAGTGTGCACATGACTAAATGTGCTTCTGTCCATCATCTGGGTCATATATAGTTCAATGCGAGCTGAGCAGACAGGGCTGCAAGGAAATCTGGCGCGGTTCAATACCTCGTCTAGCTTGGGTTCCAGTATCTAATCTTTTTTTTTTTTTTAAACTGACAAACTCATTTCTCTACTGGGACAGGATGCTGTGTGGCTGGAAGTTCCATTTCTACAGCAAGAATCCTATCTGGAAACACAGAAGTTGTCCTCTAGCCACAGCAGCTCGAACTTTTTTGACTGTCGTTGGTGCTTTCTCCCACCACCCCCATCCCCTTTTGACAAAGATCCAACTGTAAAAAGTCTTACGTAACAGTTCAGGACTACTTCGGTTCTTTTACTGGGTAAGCACTTTCAATTTTTTTTTTTTAACTAAAAACCATTTTAAAATTGAATCTGTTGAGGGGCTTGACTAAAATCTTTTAAGTAATTTGTGTAGTGGAATACTGTCAGTGGATTTTTTCGTCTCATTTCTGCACGTGCTCCTTTGTTCTCAGAACAGAAGCTTTTTATACACATCCCATAACGCAGCTGGAGAGAGTTATGAAGTCAGTTATTATAAGGAACACAAAGGTTGCTTTCCATTCTTTGCCTTTAGATAATTTTTTATTTGTTTTCTTGAAATGGAGTATTTAAAGAAGGAAGGAATTCACGAGAAATAAACTGTTGGAGAATCTAGAAAAGTTTGAAGTTTTTACCACCTTTTCTATCTGTAGTTTTGTGTGGCCAAACACTTGTGCCGCCTGGGGCGGTGGGGGTAGAGGCAAGCATAGACAGAGAGGAACTAAGCCAGACATGGACAAAGGCACAAGCCAAAACCAGACAGTCCTGGCCATTCGATAGGCCAGCAGTGGGTGAGACAGGTCAGCCAGCTGCAGGAGCAGGAGGGGGGGCGGGCAGGGACATGGATGTGTGAGGTGCTCATGCGTGCGATCGTGACTAGATTCTGAAACTGCCAGCCATTTTCCCAGCTCCGCTTTGTGCAATCTAAAGGAATGCATCCCCTCTGAAGCAGTCTTGCGAGAGCCCACTGAGGGAGAGAAGTATGGTAAATACCACAACAAATGGAATCAGAAAATACTGGGAACTGGAGTGGGCAAGAGGGAATGCAGAGGGTGTGGAAATTTTTTAGTGATCTGGAATGTGTTGAGTGACAGGAAGTGCCCCAAGCTTCTCCCCCACCAACTCTTCTCAGTCGCGCCTGCTTTTGTCTAACTCTTGTAATTATACATTACTGCTTACAAAGCTGTCTGAGTTTAAGACAAAAAGAAACCTAAAAATCTCATGTCATACTACCTGCGGAAGGAATGTAAACGCATGGCCCTTTAAACCTGTGGACATTTTTTCAGGTATACAGGAGAAAGATAAAATAATTTTCCACAGATAAATGAGAACTATGAATTATAGTTCAGGTTCCAAATCTAATTTTTAAAAAAATCCTGATTATGCTATAGTTTACAAATGCTTAGGTTGGTTCCTAATTTGAAGGAGACTTATTTGGTTAATACATTGCATTTGAACTTGTTTCTATTTTCTTTGCATAAATTTGGACTTTGGGAGAAAAATGCAAAGTAATAAGTAGAATGCACTCAGGGGAAAATGGGAGGATTTTTCCCTTCATGAGTTGGAAAGTATTTTAAAGGGTTGGTTTCTTGGAAAAACAAGCTCTCTCTTACTTTTTGCATCTATACTATAAAGATAACTTTATACTACAATAAATATAAGGTAGAAAAGTTTAAACAGAAAATAACAGTGTTCTAAGTGAAAAACTACTTAGCATTTTCCCACACTTACACATTATCAACAGAAACACTAAGAATTAAGAGAAAAGGAGCCAAATAATTAAACAGCTAGCCCTACTTCAGGGATATGAAATAGAAAATTAAATGTGAATAAAATGATACTTGGGAATATTTCTACCTCGTACCACAAAGGATGTTAGTGGTCAGCCTAGGAGTTAATCCTTCCTAGCGTGGCTCTGAGCCTTCATGCCGAGCAGACGTTATTCACATGACAATTCGAAAAGTCCATTCATATATCTCGCTACCTGGATTTGAATAGAAACCAGACAGCAATTCTTTAGTTCCAGCCACCATTCGCCCCATTGGACAATAGCGATTTGTTAGCACAGAGTCACAGGCTGTGGGACACAAAGCTTGGAGCTGCAGAAAGATGGGGGATTCAGAGAACAGGAAATTACAGGCTCGATGCACTCCTGGCAGCTCTGAGAATACAAAAAAAAAAAAAAGGCAACACAGAGATGCCATGTTTAAGAGCTACTTCTAGCTTTTTTAACCACCTCCAATGTCATAAAAGCTCTATTGTTGGAGTACATAAAGTCACGAGTCCCATGTGCTCGCTTTTCTCACTACAGGGAACTTCATTCAATGCCCTTGGCACAGTAAGAAATACCAAAAGCATCCCAAGTTGATTAGTTGTACACTGTAGTAGAAAGGAGAGCATTTTATAAATAAAATGTCAGGAAAAAATATGCTTAGTAACACAAGTGACACATAATAAAATCAGTATCTTTTTAAAATTCCAAAAGACAAGAAAAAAATAAAATACATCAAAACTCTAGGGACATTAATTTCTAAAATATCACATAACCTCTATTATTTAATTCTATCAGAAGTTTCTTTAGAAGATATATACCAATTTACAGGCTAGTGTTATACAGGAAACTTCTAAGTTGTAGATTGCATTTTCCAAAACAAAGAATTAAAATCAAAGCCCCAAGGGTTTATTCCAGAATATTAGAAAGAAAAACTACACTTTATTGATTATCAAATTAGTGTAGCTCCCTGGCTAAATTTAGAAATTGCCTCTACTTCCTTAAGACCTAAAAAATAAAATTAATGAATATTCCAAGTGAGTGGGGGAGAGATACTTCTCCAATCTTGACAAATGAGCAGGGGGAACCAGTACATGGATTCTTGTCCAGGTCCTCATGCTGCAACCTGAGCACCAACAGACCAGAACTGGTGTCCATTTCAATAGGAGGAGGAGACTGCACTAGGAAGCTGTAAATGGTTTTGCTCTTCTGCCCTTCTGTGATCCATTAGCAAACACAAGTCCTAAATGATATCATATCTGAAAGATTCATCAAATGAGGCCATGCATGGTCAAAAAATGCTTTGGAAACATCAATTGTTCTCATCTACTTGATCCCATGATAACATGGTTTGAAGCTGAACACGTGCCAGATTTAATGGTGCTGGAAAACCTAATAGCAACCTTTAAGCTACCAGCATTTGGGTTTCCTTAAATACTATTACTCACCAAACACAATCATCAGTTACTGTCCCAAACTGTGTTGTCCAATACAGTAGCCACTAGCTCTATGTGGCTATTTTGATTTATATTAATCAAAAATAAAATCGAAAATTCACTTCTTTAGTTATACACACCACATTTCAAGCACTCAATAGCCTCATGCGGCTATCATATGGGACAACCCAGATATAAGACTATCGTGGCTATCATATGGGATAGCCCAAATGTAAGACACTGCTATCACTGAAGAAAGTTCTATTGGACAGTGCTGATCTAGGCTGTGCTTATAACCAGCATACCTGTCTTCAGCTACACATCCAGACATGAAAAAATTTAAGTAAAATATACAATGACAAGATAACTAGTGCCATGATACTTGAGAAATGCCTTAAAAAAAATGCATTTGAAACCAGGGATGAGAAAAAAGGTCCAGATCCATTTTTTTTCCTTGGTTTCAATGAAGACATTATAAAGAATATTAGACAGTACTGGAAGACAGGTAGTCGTGCCCAGAGTATGTGAAATGCTCCAGAATGGTACTAATTTAGTGTCAAAAACTTCTTCCTAAACATATGAGACAATTAATTCTATAGTTTCACGGTATCACAAGCAATGTACAATATGTATAACAAAGAACCAGGGTCTAGAAGTCAGTTGGTCTTGAGTAGATTTATTACTATCAACTTCACTACTAGATAATATTAGGCAAATTAATTCGCCTCTCTGAGACTTCGTATCGCTATCTGCAAAATGGGGAAACAGACACCCTGCAGGATTTATAGAAGAGCTCACCATGAACTATGTAAAGTATCTGGTAAGATGTCAGGCACATCGTCGGGTCCAAAAAAGAGTAGCTATTATTACTACATTTTCCCTCTTAAATATGCACAATGTGACTCTTGTAGACAGATAGATACTATTTAAAACACAAGGCAAGCCTTCATAAACAAGTATCCTAAAATATTAATGCTGGCCATGTCGGCAATTCAATTGGAATAAAATGAAACATTTGGACAGGAGATTGCTTTTCCCAGCCAATGTGTGACCATGCTGTCCCATGTAGCCTGCTTTGTCAAAAAAAATCTCATGTCATATTTGGCTTACGTAACCACCACATTCTCGTGTGTTCAGTCTTATACTTAGGGATGTAGGCTTAGATTTTAAATAAGATGACAAAGGTCTATAAACAGGAAGTAAACTTTTATCTGAGTACAAACCAATGATCTCCAAATACTGGGAACCTGATGCCTGTTCAGGAAAATTTAAAAAGCTATATTAGAAATGCAACGATAGGAAGTCTTATTCTCCCTTGCTGAGATGACATAAGCATTCAGAAAACCTTTAAATGAAAATCCTTAAAGAAATGATGAATTGGGTCTTTTTGACAAGAAACATTTTAAACAATCTAGATTGTATAACAATAACGGTAGCAATGAATTGGCAAACACCCAATGCATTATAGCCTTCGATTATTGTGAACGCAGTTTATGATCAAGACCAAGTGCAGCTTTTGTGGTTTTAAAAAAATTTAGAAAGCCAAGGGACTTGTATGATGATCACATGTCTTAACCCCCAAATCTACCATCGAATAAACTGGACATGATAAACATGGATGTGAGGTTCTTAAATTCAGATGCCATTCTCAGCCTATCGTATGCCTGCTTTGTGCAAGAAACATGAGTCTTAGGGTCAAGTGAACAGGGGCTTGACCTGGCTCTGCCCCTTATTTACTACAGGATCTTGTACAAGTCATTTCCCCTCTTTGTCTCAGACTCTTGATTCATAAAATACAAATATCAATACCTTCCTGCTAGGCTGTTTGAAGAGTCAAGGATATGTATATAAACACGGACCAGTGCTTCTGGTACATGGAAAATACTCTGGAAATGCCAATTCTGTGAAAACTCAGTAAGGGCTTGAGGTTCTGTTCATTTTCTGAGAACTTTCCCACACACAGAGAATGGAAATAGTAGTGTTCCAGGCTGGTTCACAGCACAGGCCATCCTCTGTTTAAATTTTAAATTAAAACAAACATATGAATGTAAAAACTGTCAACACTGCACAAATAACATGTAATCTTAGAAACATAAATACTGAATGAACTAACTGAATATAGAAAAATTATTATTTGAAAAGTGAGGTGGAACATCAGACTTCAATAATGTAAGGTATAATTTAACACTGATACAAAGTTAGTACTGTTGAGTATAAAAAACAACTCTTTTCTTAAATGAGAATTAATATTTCCTGGAGACTCTTTTGAGTAAGATTTCTACTACACCCTCTTGGTGATTAAAATAAAAACATGAAAGTCCTAAAATAATGTCCAAGAGTGAGAAATTAAAATAACTGGAAGACACAGAAAATTCATGCCCTAAAATCAAAGCTTTAAGAAGGAATTCCTAGGCAAGATATTTTCCTACTACATCTGTGGACTCATTTTAAAGTTGATAATAATCCAGCAGGAATGAGAAATAGGTGTTTCATAATGATGCCAAATAAGTGAAAAATGCTGGACATGCCACATAACCTTTAGAAGGACATAAGCAGTAGATTCTCTAATGCAAACAATGGAAGTGTAAGAGAGATGACGTGATGTAGTTGAAAAGGAGACTCTTCTCCCAGAAATTGGCTGAACTAGATACGATGTCACTCTTAGCTCTGTCATTGTTTAGCTAGATGACTTCTAACAAGTTGCTTCTCTCTGAGTCTCTATTACCATTGGTGGTCCAAAGAACACATTCATACTAAATGCTAAAGAACAGACAGCACTTAAAGGTAAGAATCTGGATATGCCAAAGGGGCAGCACATTCAGCTCTCCAATACCTCACCACCACACAAAATGTTTTACAGGACTGCTGAAGCAGACAGACGGATGGATGGATGGATGGATGGATGAATGAATGAATGAATGAATGGAGTCTGATGGCAAAGATTCCCATGGATGCCATCATCACTGACTGATAAATCACAAAAGCTCTCCAGAGGAAAGGTTCCCCAAGATCTTCAGCAGATGATATAAGTTCTTACTGAATACTAATCAAGCAGAACCTTTTTTTCTAGTCATACATCTAATCAATATTAAGCTTCTAATATGTATCATGTATAGTATTAGACACAGGTTGACCAAATATATTACCTGCCTTCATGGAGCTAACAAGCTATAAACTCGGATAATCATGGGCCAGAAGCCCTATCATTGAAGAAATGATAGGGGCCAGGCATGGTAGCTCACACCTGTAACCCCAGCACTTTGGGAGGTGAAGCCGAGAGGATCACTAGAGCCAGGAGTTCAAGACCAGGCTGGGCAATATGATAAGACCCTTGTCTCTATTAAAAAAAAAAAAAGTAAAACTTAGCCAGACGTGGTGGTGAGAGCCTCTGGTCCCAGCTACACAGGAGGCTAATGGCAGGAGGATAGCTAGAGGTTGAGGTTGCAGTGAGCCATAATCACCTCACTGCACTACAGCCAGGGTGACAGCGAGACCCTGTCTCAGAAAAATAAATGAATAAAATAAATAAATGGCAGTGAGCTGAGTTCAGAAATTTTGGGAATGGTCCAGTGATTTGGGAAACTGCCTTGCCATTTGTTAAAGTCGAACCAACATAATTCACAAAATAATGGAAAAATACGCTCAGCTCCATTTCATTCATGCAAAGAATTATCCTAAACTGTAAGATCTTAACAGACTTTCGATGGAGTCATCAAGCCATTAAGAAAATAAAATACCTTCAAATACACAGGCTGATTTCATAATTACCATTAGTCAGATCTATGGTAAATCACTATCTCATACAAAACTGAGTCACCTTTTAATAGATGTTTAAGAACGAGATAATTTCTGGAGGGGATAAAACAAAGGAGGTCTGGGTATGGAATGATGTTGCAGGAGCAGATCATGATACACAGGAGCATTAAAGACAAAGCATATTTCCTTCATCCCCTTCCTGAAGACTATGTTCTTAGCAGTTACCATTTCCTTTAATGACACATGCTATGATGATAATAATTACACAGCTAGCTAGTACTCAACTCATGACTAATCTGGCTCTTAACAACCAAGAATATTTGAGACATGGATGATAAATATGAAGAGAATGAGAGATCAGAGTCACTACTGGGTTTCTGTGGCAATTAATCTTACAAACTAGAAACACGCCTACAGAGTGTCTAAATATTAATCTCTCCTTGGATTGGAATTTGCTCTTTGTTGTCCTAGGATAATACAATGAAATTGTGGTTACCAATGCAGTAAAGTATATGCATTTGCCACAATGAAGCAATGTTATCTCCACAGGGCGTGAAGCTCCCAAGATCCGAAAGTTCCAATTAAGAAATTTCTATTCCAGTTACCTAACATTAAAGATGCTGGATTTCCACCTAAATTTTCTCACTGGTAGACTCAATATCATGTGGCTTTTTCTTTTTCTTTGTTCACTGAACATTAAAGTCAAATAGAAAAGAGGTCTGGCAAATGTACTCAGAGCAAATTAGGCAGTTACACCAAAAAAGAAGACCCCAATCTGGTTATCTGTTATTGTGACCAAGATTTTGATGGAATTACCTCTCTCTCTCTTTTTTTTTTTTTTTTTTTTTTGAGACAGGGTCTCACTTTGTCACCCAGGCTGGAGTGTGGTGGTGCAATCTTGGCTCACTGCAGTCTCCGCCTCCCAGACACAAGCAATCCTCCTGCCTCAGCCTCCTGAGTAGCTGGGATCACAGGCATGCACCACCATGCCCAGCTAATTTTTGTATTTTTTCGTAGAGACAAGGTTTTGCCATGTTGCCCAGGCTGGTCTTGAACTCCTGGGCTCAAGCAATCCACCCGCCTTGGTCTTCCAAAGTGCTGGGATTACAAGCATGAGCAACCATGCCTGGCCAACACTTGGCTTTCTAATACCATTACATTTTGCCAAGCTCATTTCTCTGTATAATCCTTTATTACTAGAACAGAAAAATTCTTTTTACCTGGCTATTTAAAAGCTTCTAGGTATACAGTTTATTCATTCAAGGGGTATCCGTTGAAAGCTTAGTATATCCCAAACCCTGTTCTAGGCACCAGATACACAGCAGTTAACAAGACAAAGGTCTTATACTTGGGCACTGTAGTCACAGAGACAACTCTGTATCAGCTTGAGCACTTACTGATGTCGTGAAATGTGCCTCTCTGAACCTCAGGTACTTCCCCTGGGGGAAAAAAGAAAAATAATACTACTTCGTAGGGCTGCTGTAAGAATTACTTGTTTGCCTGTGTCTAGCATAGCACCTAGAACACCACAGATGCTTGTTATGTAGTAGCTATAGTTTTACAAATTGCAGATATTACTATTATCTATCCTACTTTCATATCCATGTATATAAGATTAATTTAGTTTTTAAAAACAAAAAGTGTCAAAGGCGTAAGTAAATCTAAAATACGTGCTTCAGGTGTTAAGAGCCAAGCAGAACCATTAATGAATGAAATGCTACTGTATATTCCAAACCCAAAACTACCTTAAAGTTGGGATATTAATGGTGAGACAGATCACTGTCCTCACACAGATTTCAAAGGGTAGAGCAATTTATCTTTAGCAGTATTACTATTTCAACCGCTTTAATGAGAAATTGTATAAAAGAAAAATATCTAAAAGATTTGGAGTCTCAAGTCCTACCACAGCCATCAAGAAGGGCATAGAAAGCATGTCTTTCCTCTGAAGACTATTCCTCTGAAGACTATTATAAAAGCCTCATAAAAATGTTCCCTGAAGGAATATTCTTAGGCGGATTGCAGTGATATACCTTGTAAAATAACTTATTTTTCATCTTACAGTAACAGTATGCTTATTGCAGATGCACTGAGAGTAAAAATATAAAGACAAACATTTAATCATAATTTTTAAAGCTATTTATAATCCCACAAGCTAAAGATATGGGCTGTCAACATTCAAGAATTTCCTTCTAGTCTTATTCATTTTAATTGTTAGTGACTTTTAAAATACAGTTGATCCTTGAACATCACAAGGGGTTAGGGGGACCGACCTCCCATGCAGTCAAAAATCCATGTATAATTTTTGACTGCCTCAAGCTTTACTAACAGCCTACCTTTGACCAGAAGCCTTACTGATAAACAGCTGGTTAACACATATGTTATAATATTATTATAATAAACTAGAGAAAAGAAAATGTTATTAAGAAAATCATAAGGAAAACTAAATATATTTACTATTCATTAAGGGTAAGTGTAGTGTCACAAAGGCCTTCATCCTCACTGCCTTCACACTAAGTAGGCCTAGGAGAAGGAAGAGAAGGGGTTGGTCTTACTGTCACAAGGGTGGCAGAAGAGGTAGAAGGGAACGCAAAAGAGGCAAGCACACTCAGTGTAACTTTTACCGAAAAACATCCACATGGCCAGGCACGGTGGCTCACACCTGCATTCCAGCACTTTGGGAGGCCGAGGTGGGTGGATCACCAGGTCAAGGGATCAAGACCATCCTGGCCAACATGGTGAAACACTGTCTCTACTAAAAATACAAAACATTAGCTTGGCATGGTGGTGTTCACCTGTAGTCCCAGCTACTTGGGAGGCTGAGGCAGGAGAATCACTTGAATCCGGTAGGCGAAGGTTGCAGTGGGCCGAGATCGTGCCACTGCACTCTGGCCTGGTGACAGAGCAAGAATCCATCTCAAGCAAAGCAAAGCAAAGCAAAGCAAGGCAAAGAAAGATATCCACATACGTGAGAACCTGCATGATTCAAATCCATGTTGTTCAAGGGTCAACTGTACTAGGAGTTTTTCTGCCATTATACAAATGACACTGATATATTAATATATAGAAAACTTAAATAATACAGGAAAACATAAAAAGTAAAATTTGTCCTCTATAATCTCACTCACAGAAAAAATCCTTACTAATCTTAATATAGTTCATACACAATGGAAACCATTCTCAGCATTGATTTTTCACAATCATTTGTTCAAGTATATTTTCAAGTCATTAAAAATGTTTTTTGCAGATACCTGGACGGTTTCCAATTATTCTCTACTATAAATGTTAATTAAATGAACACACTTATAATGAAATCACTATCCATGTTTCTGACAATTTTTT
Organism: Cacajao melanocephalus; assembly: GCA_963573385.1. Taxonomy (NCBI): domain Eukaryota; kingdom Metazoa; phylum Chordata; class Mammalia; order Primates; family Pitheciidae; genus Cacajao; species Cacajao melanocephalus. The sequence goes on along the minus strand of CAUYLG010005502.1, from coordinate 5,959 downwards.
TGGTCTAACCGATTTATATCCCTACCAGCAGGGACTGACAGTACCTGTCCCATCCTAAGCTCACAAACACTGAGAATGTGCTATACATAATTAGCTGCTACCCAAATATATTATAGTTTCTGTTTACTCAGTTAAGAAAAAAAGGGGGAGTTTTTAAAGGAAAACTCAATGTGGAATAAAGATAAGTAGGAATCTCCCTAATAAGACAAATTATACATCCCTAACAAAAACCAGACAGCTGACAGCAATCTTGAAAACCCTCTAAGGACACAGTATAGTATTTGGCTCTAGAAATCTCAAGAAGTAAAAACAAATCAAAACAAAACATTCTTCTCATACATGTATTTCATTAACCATTGAAATGAATCAAGAATCACTCTCACCACTGAAGAAAATAAATGACATCAAAAACACTGTTGATAAATTAAGATGTACAAAAATGAATGTTTTTATGTCTGAATTATTTCAAATTTTTGTCAGCAAATAGTACTAAATATGGATATATATTTTGGTTTCCCAAATATAACAGAAAATTCTATAAATTATCTAGGTAAGCAAATAACCAAAATAGCATTTATTCAACAAATACTGATTGAACAACTCTGTTTCAGGTACTTTCATGTACAAGAGACTCAAAGTTGTCAGAAAGAGTTCTTTCTTCAAAAATCTTGCCTACAGTACCTTTACAATGTGGTCCTCTTATATCACAGAACATTCGCCCTACCTAACTGTTGAAATTTCACATTTCAGACTAGAAAACGTGGCTAGAAAATGGAAAACATTTCAAGACAATGGATAATTAAATATCAAAATTTCTTGGGAGGGGAAAAAAAGTCACTGCAATCCAATGGGATAGATCCCATTAGCCTGGCCTCTCACCAGCACACAGGAATGTTTACCCAAGTACCTATAGTCAAGAGGAATTCGAGTAGCTGGGATTACAGGCACACGCCACCATGCCTGGCTAATTTTTGTATTTTTTAGTAGAGATGGGGTTTCACTATATTGACTAGGCTGGTCTTCAACTCCTGACCTCAGGTGATCTGCCCACCTCAGCTTCCCAAAGTGCTGGGATTACAGGAGTGAGCCAATGTGCCCAGCCTTATTTTCTTGATTCATAGGAATAAATATGTATAGTAGGCCCACAATAAATACGTATCAAGATTACAGCAAGGTAGAGAAACTTAATGTCTTATTTGTTAAAGGGCAGAGTAGAATAAAAACTTTAAAATAAGAAACTTACATACTGTTTTTCCCCCTACCTTTCCTCCCACAAAAATTTGGTCAACATATTTCTTAGCCTGGCAGGGTGGTTCATGCCTGTAATTCAGCACTTTGGGAGGCTAAAGCAGCAGGAAGACTGCTTGAGGCCAAGAGTTTGAGACCAGCCCAGCCAACATAGCAAGACCCCATCTCTACAAAAACAATCAAAAAATTAGACAGGTGTAATGGCCCATGCCTATTGTCCCAGCTACTTGAGAGGCTGAGGCAGTAGGACAGCTCGAGCCCAGGAGTTGCTGCAGTGGGCTATGAGGCCATTGTACTCCAACCTAAAAGACCAAGTGAGACACTTTCGAAAAACAAAACAAAACACATATTTCTCAAATTTCTTGTATTTGTCTATTTTCAGATCATTCATGGTAACTGAGAAAATGTCTAAAAAGCTAGGAAATGAGAAGGCTTACTACTCAATTATTATATTCTGACATTATGTCTCCAGGTTAGCTCCATGCAGAGGCAGCTAACAAACACAGCTTCAGCAAACGTCATGATTCCTTTACGATTCACTGTCAACAAACAGTGACTGAGGACATGAAACAGCATGATCAGGGAAGAAATTCAGAGTGGATGAAGCAAAGGGTGTGTTTAGGAGCAGTGAGGAAAAGATGTGGCTTATTAGGATACTAGGGGCCCAATAATAAAAGCCCATGTCAGGTTAAAGGGTTTAGATTTTTATCTAAAGATTGTCAGGACATCAGGTCGTCAAGCAAAGTTAAATTTGCATTTAGCAACTGGATGGATGACAGATTAGAACTGGGAAGACTGGAAGCAATGAGACCACTTGGGCTGCTGCAGTTGTTCAGATAAAAAAATCGTTTTTTCCACAGTGGTGGCAGTAAAGATGCAAAGGGCTGTCACATGCTACATGAGTGAATTTTGAGGACATTATGCTAAATGAAATCACCAAATAACAACTACTGTATGATTCTACTTACATAAGATACCCAAAGCAGTCAAATACATAGAAACAAAGTAGAATGGTGATTACAAGGAACTGGGACGATAGGGAAATGGGAGTTGTTTTAATGGGTACAGAATTTCAGTTTTGCACAGTGAGAAAATTCTGGAGATCTGTTGCACAACAAAGTGAATATACACTACTGAACTGTATATTTTAAAAGGGATAAGACAGAAAATTTCTTACATGCTTTTAGCCACAATTTCTTTAAATAGATGTGAATTAGAGTGCTTTTGTGTGTGTGTTTTACATTTTGCTCTATTCAACCTCTGAAAAATGTCTCCTGCTATTTTCCTGAGTTTTAAAATGAGTTATCACCAAATGGGATCTGATTTGCAAGGCACCATAAAGTTTCGCATGGCCCCAAATATCTTACTCTATTACTCTGTCATGGTACTTAACATTTCCTCCGAAGACATTTATTCTTTTTTAAAAAGAAACATGCTTAAAAAATTAATTGAAAAATACCTCAAATATAAGAAGTATTGTAGAATAAAAAGTGGAACCTCACCAACTTTCTCACAACCCTACTCCTGACCTAAATATTATTAATTAGATAAACTAAGTTTATCTAACGTAAACACACAGGAAAATGTAAATATAAAGGAAAAAGTCATTCTTTAAGGTCACTCTTAAGTGACTAAAACAAAGCCGTTAACTAGAGATGGTATTTTAACACAAGTCCTTGAGTTCCATGTTTTACCTCAAGCTTTTAAACCCAGTTGCTTTTTGTTTAAAAAAATTTTTTTTATTCAAGTGTAAAAATACAGTAAAACGCACACATCTCAAACAGTTCAACGAACTTTCACAAAATGAACATACCTAGGGAACCAACGTCTAAATCAAGTTGTAAAATACTACTAACACCTCAGAACCTTGTGCCCTCTGGCCATTCTACCATCAATAAAGGTAACCACTATTCTGATCTCTATCATCTAGTTTTGTCTATTTTTGAACTTTATATAAAGAGAATCCCATACTATGGAATATTTTGTGCCTGACTTCTTTTGCTCAACATCCTGTCTAGGAGATGCAACCATGCTGCTGCATGTTGTGATGGTGTGTCCTTACTACTACTATGCAGTATTCCATTACATGTATTGTCTCACACTTATTTGTCCATTCTACTATTAACGGATATTTAGTTGTTTCTGGTTTGGGACTATCACAAATAATGCTACTATATACATTCTTGTATATATCTTTCAGTGCCCACGTTATGCATTTTTGTTGGGTATATGCCTAGAAATGGAATTGCTTGGCTGGGCGCAGTGGCTCACACCTGTAAACCCAACACTTGGGGAGGCCAAGGCGGGCAGATCACGAGATCAGGAGTTTGAGACCAGCCTGGCCAACATAGGGAAACCCCATCTCTATTAAAAATACAAAAATTAGCCAGGTGGTGGCACGCACCTGTAGTTCCAGCTACTTGGGAGGCTGAGGCAGGAGAATGGCTTGAACCCAGGAGGCAGAAGGTGCAGTGAGCCGAGATCATGCCACTGCATCCAGCCTGGGTGACACAGCGAAACTCCATCTCAAAAAAAAAAAAAAAAGGAAGAAAGGGAAGGAAGGAAGGGAAGGAAGGAAGGGAAGAAAGGGGAGGGGAGGGGAGGGAAGAAGGAATGGAATTGCTTAAGTTCAAGTTTCCCAGATGCTACTAGGAGTTTTAAAGGGTTTGGATCAATTTATACTCCACTTCTGCCAACAGAATTTGAGTGGTCCAGTTATTTTCACCAACAATTTGTAGGTCAGTCTGGTGGGTATGCATTGCTATATCCTTTTTCTAAATTTCATTTCTCTGTTATCTAGCGATGCTGAGTACTTTGGGCTACATTCTGACAGATATTTGAGGGGCAGACTTAATAAATCTTAGTGACCAATTGGTTGGAGAGAAACAAAAGAAACATCTAGAATGATAGAAAAATAAAACATCTAGAATGATAGAAACATCAAGAATGATAGAAAAATAAAAGATATTTGGAGAAAGGGAGGGAACAGAAACCATATTCATTTCTGAAATGATTAGGTTGTGTTTGCCCAAGAGTGACATGTAAGATTCAAGAGTGAACTACAACTGAGCTAGGCATGGCGGCTCATGCCTGTAGTCTTAGCACTTTGAGAGGTCGAGGCCAGCAGATTGCTTGAGCCCAGGAGTTCAAGATCGGCCTCAGCAACATGGCAATACTCCATCTCTAGAAAAAATACAAAAATTAGCCAGGTGTGGTAGAATGTGCCTGTAGTTCCATCTACTTGGGAAGTTGATGTGGGAGGATCACTTGAACTCAGGAGGTTGAGGTTATTGTTACAGTGAGCTATGATTGGACCACTGCACTCCAGCTGGGTGACAAAAAAAGAGTTAACTACATGCAACTACTGAGACTTAGTGAGACATATGAAGGTTCTCCCATAAAACTCCCATAATTTAAAACAGACCAAAAAAACTTCAACGTCATACTGCCATATCTCAGGTGGTAAAGAAAATAAATTTACAATCCTAAGGAGGCAAAATAAAGTACAATACCTCAAAACGAGAATCTCAACCTGGGTGTGGTGGTATGTGCCTGCAGTTTTAGGTACTTGAGAGGCTGGGGCAGAAATAAGTATAGATGCTTAAGAATGTCCCACTATGAGCTGGGCGAGGTGGCTCATGCCTGTAATCCCAGTACTTTGGGAGGCTGAGGCAGGAGGATCACAAAGTCAGGAATTTGAGACCGGCCTGACCAACCAGTGAAACCCTGTCTCTACTAAAAATAAAATTAAAAAAAAAAATTAGTCAGGCATGATGGCACGTGCCTGTAATCCCAGCTACTCAGGAGGCTGAGGCAGGAGTATCGCTTGAACCCAGGAGGTGGAAGTTGCAGTGAGCCGAGATCATGCCACTGCCCTCCAGCCTAGGTGACACAGTGAGACTCCATCTTAAAAATAAATAAATAAATAAATAAGCCACTACAACTTCTAGCAATCCCTGTGAAGATATAAAAAAGAAATCTACAGAGTAATGAATCCTAGGCAAATATAATTAAAGAAAAAAGTTAAAGCTTTCATAAAAGACAAGTTCACTAAATGCATGGTTTCATGAAAACATCAATTAGACAAAAATCTCCTGTTTTCAAACAATAAGGTCATCTCTAATACCCATCAAGTTTCTCTATTGTGAGCACCTAAAAAAAAGATAAGCAGGAGCAAAGACTAATAAACAAATATGTGAGGATTAAGAACGAGGAACAAGATTTGGAACTAGGCTCTGTCCTCTGAGATTCACCTCATTTTCCATCACATATTAGGTGGTAGTTATGACCTTGGTATCTGTAGTCAAGCAAACCTGTCTTCAAATCTTAGCTCTTTATGTTCTTAGCTATGTGACCCTCAGCAAATGACTTTTCTCTAGCTTCAGTTTTCTCATTTCCAAAATGAGAATAATCATCCACATAACCACTGTCAACATTAAATGGGTAATATAAGCACTTAGTACAATGCCTGACCCATAGTAGGTGCTCCATAAATGTTAGCTGATATTATCACCTGTGAAATGGAGACCAATTCACACACCCATAAGACTGAAAAGATAAATCGTTCTACTATAAGGACACATGCACACGAATGTTCATTGCAGCACAGTTTACAATAGCAAAGACCTGGAACCAACCCAAATGCCCATCAATGATAGACTGGACAGGGAAAATGTGGCACATATACACCATGGAATATTATGCAGCCATC
>CAUYLG010005501.1:0-47948 GCA_963573385.1 Cacajao melanocephalus | reverse complement strand
TGGACAGGGAAAATGTGGCACATATACACCATGGAATACTATGCAGCCATACAAATGGATGAATCTGGGAACCATAATTCTCAGCAAACTGACACAAGAACAGAAAATCAAACACCGCATGTTCTCATTCATAGGTGGGTGCTGAACAATGAGAACACATGGTCATAGGGAGGGAAACATCACACACTGAGGTCAGTTGGTGGGGACTAGGGGAGGGATAACATGGGGAGAAATGCCATATAGGTAATGGGGATGGAGGCAGCAAACCACAGTGCTATGTATGTACCTATGCAACAATCCTGCATGTTCTTCACATGTACCCCAGAACACAAAGTGCGATAAAATATATATACATATATAAAATGGTGGTCTTGAAAACAAAAATATTCAGTAGACAGTAAAAAAGAAAGGCTAGCATTAGAGTTATAGATTGTGTAATCTGAAAATTTAAAACTCATGGCTGGATTATTTTTTTGAGTAACTCAATGAAGAACATGGGGCAGGGCAGAGATGAGGTACAGGAAGCAAAGGACCGAATGTTTGACAATTATGTTTTTGTTTTCACACTGATGTTTCCTCTAAATGTTAAAGAGTCTCATAGAACTAGGAAAACCAGGTTATTAAAGCATCAAAAATCCAGGGATTCATAAACATAAAAAGAAGAAAGAAATATACAGAAGCAAAGTAGTCAAAGAAAGAAGGGTTCAAAAGAGACAACTGAGTAAGTTCATCTGAAAGAAACTGGCTATCCAAATGAACATATATGCCTGTATGTAGTGGGCTCAGTGGCGGCCTCCAAAAGATATGCTCATGTCCTAATCCCTAGAACCTGAAAATATCATTTTATGTAGTAAAAGAGTAAATATTTCCTAATATGACAGATGTGATTAAGTTAAAGATCTTGAGGGGAAAATTTTATTCTGGATTATCTAGGTGGGCCTTAAACATACAGTATTTTTTTTTTTTTACTGAAAACTAGTTTTATTTTAAAATTAAATGCATAGCATTCATCTAATTCCATTGGCATAGACGTTAGCACCATACTTGCTATCTGCAACTAATGTCATAACACAGATACATTTTGATTTGCAGTCTATACTTGAGTAGTGTTTATTTGGTGGACTTTGGTAAAGCCCTTCATACATATTAATCTCTTCACAGTACATATTTAATGATGGTCTATTAATCTCAATAAAAAGAGGCTACTTTAAAGACTAATCAATAAAACAAAACAAAACCCACACAATGCTCCCCCACCCCGCAAAGCTAGCAGTTGTGAGTTTTATTTATATTGAAACCTAATGTTTTAAAAATAGTTCTGGTTTTCCAACCACCCCATCCCACACCGGGTATGCAGCAATAGTAATCAGTTATTTTACTCTACCCTCCCAAAAGGTGATTAAGCCAGTATTCTTTAGCTTTTTAAAATATAAACTGGGAAAGTGTTATTAATAAATTTTTTTAAAAGGCATATTCTTCTATAACAAGAATGGTATATAAACCAATCAATAAAATTTGAGAAGACATTAAGTTACCACAGGCAGTGGTTGTTGTTTCAACTTGGGATCTCTATCCCAGTATCTTACATACATAGCATTATTGAGGTGGTTAAAATACTGAAAACTGGACTCCAGGTTGCCAGGTTCTGAATGTTAAAGTGAAAGATACATGCTTTTTTGAGCCCTCTTTCCCCCAAACAATTCAAGTTTTCTTGAGGTTAAGAACTACCAAAATCCAATTAGCAGCCTTCTTTAAAAACTGATGATATTTTCAGAAAACAATTTTCATGCTTAAAAACTGCCATGAGTGAGTGTTCTTACTTGTCTTTCGTTTTATCTACCAGACTAATAAATCTGTATCATGCCCTATGTACTCTAAATGTAAGTTATTTTCTTTTTAAGGAAAGGACATTTCCCTAAGCATTCATGATGGCAGCAGCCATCCACCCACCCACATTCATCCCCGGGAGCCATCTGGGTCAGTCCATCACTGTATTGACCCTCTTCCCTTCCTAACAAAGGTCATTGGCTTGATTACTGAGTCTCCTGGGGCATACCCACATCTTTATAAGTTTGTCTTCAATGAAAATCGTGGCAGTCCCATATCTGCCATGCAGATTCCCTTCTATTCAAGTGCTATCTTGAAAAAAAAAACACAAAAAGACACACCTTACTAATTTTTAAACCAGAAAGCTTCCCTCCACAAAGTCTTTCTTCTCTCACAGAAAGGAGCACAATGTATAGTTTATCAGTTATTACAATGACTTTTTAACTTTTAAAGGTTATTCCTCCAAAATGCTTTACCCACACTGCCCTTGCTGTAATGACCATTATTGCTGTTTGCAGTTAATACCAGTACCGTGAAATGTCCCAGGGCAGTTAGTTGCAGGGTCAATCCAATGAAAGTAACCACAGAAATTTAGTCATCAGTTACCTTTGCGTGCTTAGACTGACTAGCTGGATTCACAGGTTGCTTAAAACACCTGTTTTCCACATAACAAAGTGCTGCTCTTCACAACCTGAGAACTACCCTGGCCACAGTCCCCTCCAAAATAAACCTACAGGACTTTATTCCACCACTGACCTCTTACAGTTATGCCTTCCCTTGAAATAAATTTTTTTTGTTTGTTTGTTTTAAGAATGCCAATTCTGAGTATAAATCACGGATTGCCCTGAGAAACGCAGGAAAAGCGCAACTAGACGCAGCTGCTGGATAGAGATGTCATAAACAGGTCCAGTAACTAGCAAGATGGCGGGCAGAGAGTGAAGCGATTGCTCACAAGGCAATAAAGTCAGCAAAATACCGTCTGAGACTTACCTGAGGGGACTGGCCTTTGTAGGAGGGCAACTTCAGCTCCTCGTAGCGAAGAGCTTGGTGAATGTCGGTGGCCAGCTGTCCTGGCCACCACTGCCCCTCCAGCTCCATGGGACTCGGCGGCGTGCCCAGTCCGATGCGGCAACTCACAGCCGGAAGCCGGAAGAGTCCGGAACCTCGGCCCTCACAGCCCCAGCCTCGCCAGGCGGGGGACGCCGGCCAGGCTGCTGCTGCGGACAGTAGCTGCTAAAAGCCAGCCTCAGTTCGCGCCACCCATTGTTAAAGGACCGGCAGGCAGCTCTCTACAGTAAGTATCTTTATAAAACTGAGGCAGAGGGCCAGGTGCGGTAGCTCACGCCTGTAATGCCAGAACTTTGGGAGGCCGAGGTCGGCGGGTCACAAAGTTGAGAGTTTGAGACCTGACTGACCAATATTGTGAAACCGCCTCTCTACTAAAAATATAAAAACTAGCTGGTTGTGGTGGCACGAGCCTGTAGTCACAGCAACTCAGGAGGCTGAGGCAGGAGAATCCCTTGTACGAGGCGGAGGTTGCAGTGAGCCGAGATTGCGTACTGCACTCCAGCTTGGGCAATAGAGGGAGACTCCGTATCAGGAAAAAAAAAAAAAAAAAAAGAAAAGAAAGTGAGGCAGAGAAATATTTGAAAGACAGAAGAGAAGGAAGCAATGTGGCCTATGGAGGAGGCAGAGATTGGAGTGATATGGCTATAGTGAAGGAACAATGACAGTCACCTGTGGCTAGAAGAGGCAAAGAACATGTTTTTCTTTGAGGCTCCAGAGGAATGCTGACCTGCTGGTGATGCTTCATTTCAGACTTCTGGCCTCGGGAGAATACATTTCCACTGTTTTAAGCCACCCAGTTGTAGTAATTTGAAGTCAAATATACGATATAGCTAAAAAAAAACCCCTCTTATTTAAATGGAAATAAATATTTAATGTGAAAGTGGAGGTAACAAATATGTCATTTTAGCTGTTTTCTGTATACCACTGAAAATAGGATAGATTACGTCTTAGGGGAATAAACTATCAATATGAATGTTTTGAATTTTTCTATGTCCTCTGGAAAGAATGAAGAATCTGCAGAGAGGAAAATCACATTTGAGGAAGAGCCAATGAGCAAACATGAACTTGAGCAGAGTTGGGTTGGTTTTATTAGCTGTGTCTCAAGTCAAGCAGAGACAATCAAGAGTGGAGAGCACAGTCTCTCAGAACAGTCCTAGATTTGTAATAAATAGAAGGGGTGGAAAAGTAGAACACTATAGCCTGTGGCAGCATTAATCTTCCTCTTCTGAGAAAGAGAAGGACAATTTTTCACTCTATGTGTTGCTTTTCTACTTTTTTTGGTGTTTAACCACCTCAGATCATTTGCTTAATTATCTTTATTGGGTTAGATATTATTTTACTACGTATGGATTGTTATTTTTCTAAGCTTCACTTCACTAAGAGTAAAAATATCTAATTTTATAGAAAAAGCAGTTTCATATTTTGCTCAATTTAGCAAAATAATAATTTAGGTAGTCCTGTGTGGATGCTACTGTAAGCAGCAAAAAGCAGAAGCAACTCCTCTACAGTAGGAGGGTATTTTCATTATCAGCCAGATAAACACACTGAAAGTTTTCTCTTGCTGGAAGTGAATTTATAGTGGCCCATGTGTTAGAGTGTACTTACTTGCTGTAAAAAGGCATTTGTGGTTGATTAAACACATCAGCTTCATTTTGCATTTAATTAAATGCAGACACCGTTTATTACTCTGAATCCTTCACTATCCTGGATATAAGCCCTTGATTAATTTACACTAGCTAATTGAAGATGATTTCAGGTGCAACTAATTTTAACAGATTAACTTTTACTCCTAAATTCCACTCCAAAAAATTTTAATATATGAGCATTAATTAGAACTGATGTCTTTCCAGGAAGGCCATGCTGTATTTGATTTGGACAATCAACTTGCAGCCATCTACAGTTTAAAACGAACATTCACCATAGTCTATATCATCAAGTCCTTTTGATGTTCATAGATGCTCAACATTTTGTGTTTCCTAAAAATAAATACACACAATTCCGACGTTTTAAAATAAGATGAAAGAATATTTGGTAGTACTTTTTTTTGTTCTCCAAATGCGCAGTAGCAGTCTCATTTCATTTTTAATGCTATAAAATGAAGGTTATTTCATTTATTCCTTCAAACTGCAGTTGTGAAATATTTGGCCTTCTACATTTAGTGTATTTTTTCTTTAAAAATGTACTTTCTACCAATTTTGCTAATATATAGTACGGCTAGCACTTAATAAGTGGATAAAGTATGTTAATTTAAAAGAGAAATTTGAGAAAATATGTATCACTTTAAATTATTATAATTTAGGCTATTCAGTACTATGTCTTGGAATTATGCACTACCCATACTTTTAAGAACTTTTTTTTACAAAGATAGGATGTAATATGTGAAAAACTAAATAATACAAATAAAGCTACATATAGAGTCAGGATAAAGCTAGCAAATAAATTTTATCACTACGATGACTGTATTTTATCATAAAAAATTTATTGACCATATTTATTGAACACTGTGAAGATTAAGAGAAAAAATGAAGTATGTTAAATAGGTTATTGAATTTTCGAGTAAATGAAGTATGCTAAATAAGAAATTGAATTTCAAGAGAAGTACTACAGGAAAATGATTTGTATGTGTGGATTTATATAGCTAAATCTTTCCTCCAAAAATATGTCTATAGCTATTCATATCTAAATAGACATCTCAGTCTCAGCCCTTGGAAGAAATTGAATTCAAATTAAATTGATCATCTAGAAATAGCAAGGAGTAACCACCTTTAGAGGCTGAGATAAATTCCAATAATTATCTCTAGAATCTAAATTATGGCATATGTTGAAGTTGCTTATTCTATATTTAGGCTCATATCTGATACTATGTCAAAGTTAAGTTCATGACTTCTTAATCATCTCTAACATTTTCCCTCATTTTCTCTGAAGACCTCAGTATGTTCAGTGGATGATACTGCTGTTTGCTTAGCCAAAACTTTTGCTTCCTTGATAATGAAACTCCCTTCTTATTTGGGTGGCAATGTGTCCAGTGCCAGGGGATAAAGAATTTTGTGTGTATTTCAGTCATTATAATTTCCTTTTTTCCATGCTTGGTCTAAGTATGGAGATGCAACTTTATTTCTGACCAAATAGATTTAAGGATAAGGCTGATGGGAGATATATCGGGTAACTCTTGCTGGATAATAGACCTCTCTCAGATCTAGTTATTTAAAAAAAACAAAGATTTATTTAACTCATGGTTTTATGATTTGACTGGATGTTTCTCCTGGTGAAGATAGGCTCCACTGATATGACCTGGGTTTGCTCATAATTCTGTGTTCATATGGCAGGTGGACGGGTAGTTATGTAATCTAGCATGGCCACATTCACATGTCTAGTGTTTGGCAATCTGTCAACCAGGGCAAAATAAATAACTAGGTCTCTCACCAACCAGCAAACTAGGGCAGCCTTTTTCACATGACAATTGTAATATTTAATAAACCAAGAGTTGAAATGTACAAGTTTCTTGAGGTCAAGCCTTGAAACTCTCACAGCATCACATCTGTGTATTCTGTTGACCAAAGCAAACCACAGATAGCACAAATTTTTGAATTGGGGAAACAGAGTCCACCTCTTGATAGAAGGAACTGCAGTGAACTGTGGCCATTTTTACCATCCACCACAAGAGGATGCCTCTGGGAAGATTATTCCTTTTCTTTTTGAAAGAGTTACTCAAGTGAAAAAATTATGTTCTACTTCACCTCTTTCTTCTTGCTTTCAATTATGTCTCAGGACTTGATGGTTAGAGCCATCATCATAAGGAGAAGGCCAAGAGAACCTCAGACATGTGACACCGGGACCATAATATTATTGAATAGTTGGATATCACTGAATCCTCCAACCTCTAGATTTTTAGGTAAAAGACCAAGTGCAGCATTTAAGCCAGATTAAACAAGTATTTTATTGTTTTTGGCAAGCAGGAGTTAGATGGTGTAACACAAGCATTGTAATTGACATTAGAAAATGAGTCTAAGCTAAAATGATTCTGTCAAAACCAACTAGATGGGAGCTTTTTACTTTGCCACACTGCACAGTTCCTGGTCTCATTCTATCCTTTCATGTGAGAATAAGCACTTTCCTCATATCAGGACGATTGCAAGTGTTCCTGTTACAGCTGAATGTACTGCCTGCATTCACTTTCAACTGTTTGAAAACAATGCAATTGAAAACAATGTGTATTTATTTCTTCAAAGTTTCGGTACATGTATCTTAAATATTGTTTATTAACTGTTTTCAAACAAGTTATATACTAACAAATGTTACTGTCTTTTTCATTTACTAAGAAGATGTGTTAAAATAGCCCATTACAGTTATGGATCAAATCAGGTTTATAACTGCCAAGATATTTGTTCTATATTGGAAGTCAACATTACGTGTGCATATAACTTTAGGCATTTTTTTCTCTCATGTAAGTTTTCCTTTTTATGCTTCTATAGTTACATTTTTAAATTTTGATAGCAATTTCTCATTCACTCATAGTGCAAAAAGTTAAATGATGTTGTAGTGAGTGACATCTTGCCAAAGACCAACAGAACTATACCTTTTGTCAGAAAGGGTGTAATAAATTCTGGTAATAAATATATGGTCTTAAACAATACAAAAGAAAAGAACATTAGTTTGCAAACTGAAATATTATGCTTACATTCTGCAAAATTAGTTTTATTTTAGTTGAAAGTGTATATCATTCTATTGCTGCCAGACTGAAAATAAACATTTTATATTTAATCCTTCCAATAGAGACAAACCAAGAATTTTTATAGTAGCTTGTTTTTTTATAGAAGTACACATACTCTCAGCTTCTTTGCAATAGTCATTGTCTTAATTTTGTCAAAATTTCAATCAACTTTATCAAAAATATTTTAAAGAAATTAAATTTGTATTTGTTTTATATTTATTTTTTCTGCGATGTAGAGTTTTTTGATTTTTTTCCCCATAGTTTTAGAAATATACCTCTTATTTGATAAAGGAGAACCTATACAAAAATTATTGGGCTGAATGCTCTAATATTGCCAAATAATGCTTTAATATGCCAATGAATGATAAAATTCCCTTGTATGAGGCACAGCTTCAATCAAAACTTACAAAGTAGAGATATACAAGTTAAAAGAAAAATGTTTGGTATGCTTTAGTATGTTGTTGTGGTAAATTTTTTGTAGAGTTACATGTGTTATACAATATCAATATTTTATGATAGCATCCTGGCATATCTGACTTTCTTGTTCCCTTCTCTTTACCTGATAATTAGTTAGGCAAGTTAGGTAATCATAGGGAAGATGATTCATTTCTCTGTTTCTTAGTTTCTATGTTGGTAAAATGAGAAATTGATAGAAATGATTGTGATGGTCGTTCAAGCTGTAAGAGTCAATGATTATAAAAACCTTTCTAGTACTCTGTTTGGACAAATGGGTTAATTCTCTTTTTTTGCCTTAACATCCAATTTCTACCTGTCTTTTCTATGTCAGCATGTAGTAGTCCATTTTCATACAGCTATGAAGAACTGCCTAAGACTGAGTAATTTATAAGGGAAACAGGGTTGACTCACAGTTCAGCTTGCCTGGGGAGGCTTCAGGAAACTTAGAATAATGGTGGAAGGAGAAGGGGAAACAAGATACCTTTTTCACAAGGCAGCAGGAAGAAGAGTAAGTGAGTTAAGGGTGAAGAGCCCCTTATAAAACTATTACATCTCGTGAGTACTCACTCACTATTATGAGAACAGCATGGGGGAAACCATCCTTTGATTCAGTTACCTCCACCTGGTTTCTCCTTTGACACATGGGATTATGGGGATTTTGGGGATTACAATTCAAGATAAGATTTGGGTGGGGCCACAAAGCCTTTTGAAGTATATGATTCATAGAGGTATAAAATGGCCTGGTTCATCCAGGGACAGACAAGCAGGTCAAGTTGGCTAGACTTGGGAGATGATGCTGAAAGTAGAGATCAAGTCATGATATAATTTATGATGTAAATAAATTTAAACTTTAAGTAATGAACACACAAAATTAATCATTACTTCCTCTTTTCCACTGCAGCATCTTTAAGGTATCACAGAGCTTGATGTTGCCTCTATTCGTAATTACTTAAATGCATGTGAGTCTTTTCTAATAAACTGTGAGCCTTTTTAAGGCCAAATTATTGTCATAGTCATTATTGTGTTCTCATTGTCTGCTCACGTGAGGTGGCCTCATGATTTGTCAGTTAAGAAAATTAGAAATTTATTTTTTGTTTTTTTCAAAGTAACTTTTAAAAAATTATTTAGTACTACTATTATTATTCAGTAGGATTTTGGGGACCAGGTGGTTTTTGGTCATGTGAATAAGTTCTTTAGTGGTGATTTCTGAGATTTTGGTGTACCCATAACCTAAGCATTGTTCATTGTACCCAAGGTGTTGTCTTTTATCGCTCACTCCCTCCACCGTTTCCCCTGAGTCCCCAAAGTCCATTGTATCATTTTTTTTTTTTAGATGGACTTTTGCTCTTGTTGCTCAGGCTGGAGTGCAATGGTGCTATCTCGGCTCACTGCAACCTCCGCCTTCCAGGTTCAAGTGATTCTCCTGCTTCAGCCTCCCGAGTAGCTGGTATTACTGGCACCTACTGCCACACCTAGCTAACTTTTTGTATTTTTAGTAGAGATGGGGTTTCACCATGTTGGCCAGGCTAGTCTCAAACCCCCAGTGTGTCATTTGTGTTTAAGGAGGTTAATGATACCATTCACCGTTGTATCATTTGCCTTTGTGTTTAAGGACGCTAATGATAGGCCCTAATCCCTTCCAGTTTGTAGGATTTCTGTTGAGAGATCTGCTGTTAATCTGATGATAGGTTTTCCTTTACAGGTTACCTGATGTTTTTTCCTCACAACTCTTAAGATTCTTTTGTCTTGACTTTAGATTACCTGATGACTGTGCATAGGTGACGATCTTTTTGCAATAAATTTCCCAGGTGTTCTTAGAACTTCTTGTATTTGGTTGTCTAGATGTCTAGCTAGACTGGGGAAATTTTCCTTTATTATTTTCTCAAATATGTTTTTCAGACTTTTGGATTTCTCTTCTTCCTCAGGAACATCAATTATTCTTAGGTTGGTTGTTTAACATAATCCCAAACTTCTGGGAGGTTTTGCTCATTTTTTAAATTCTTTTTTCTTTCTTTTTATTTCTTTATTTTTTATTGTACTTTAGGTTCTGGGGTACATGTGCAGATCATGCAGGATTGTTGCATAGGTACATACACAGCAAGGTGGTTTGCTGCCTTCCTCCCCCCATCACCTATATCTGGTATTTCTCCCCACTTTATCCCTCCTCACTCTCCCTACTCCTTGCTGTCCCCCACCAACTGACTGCAGTGTGTGATGCTCCCCTCCCTGTGTCCACGTCTTCTGATTGTTCAACATCTGCCTATGAGTGAGAACATGTGGTGTTTGGTTTTCTGTTCTTGTGTCACTTTGCTGAGAATGATGGTTTCCAAATGCGTCCATGTCCCTACACAGGACACGAACTCATCGTTTTTTATGGCTGTGTAGTATTCCATGGTGTATATGTGCCACATTTTCTTTATCCATCTATTGTCGATAGACATTTGGGTTGGTTCCAAGTCTTTGCTATTGTAAACAGTGCTGCAGTGAACATACGTGTGCATGTGTCTTTATAATAGAACAACTTAAAATCCTTTGGATGTGTACCCCAGTAATGGAATTGCTGTGTCAAATGGAATTTCTACTTCTAGGTCCCTGAGGAATCGCCACTCTTTCTTCCACAATGTTTGCACTAATTTACGCTCATCAGATGAGGTTAATTCAGAAGGCTTGTCTTTCAGATCTGAAGTTCTTTCTTCTGCTTGTTCAATTATATTGTGAACACTTTTCAGTACATTTTGCATTTCTCTTAAGTGCGTCCTTCAGTTCCAGAAGTTGTAATTGTTTTTTATTTTTGCTATCTATTTCACTGGAGATTTTCCCATTCATATACTGTATCACTTTTTTTTTTTTAATTTCCTTAAGTTGGACCCAGCCTTTTCTTGTGCTTCCTTGATTGGCTTAATAGTTGACCTTCAGATTTTTTTTTTTCTGGTAGTTCAGAGAATTCATCTGGGTTTGGATCCATTTCTGGGGAGCTGATGTGACCTTTTGAGGGTGTTAAAGAACCTTGTTCTGTTGTCTTTCCAGAATTGTTTTTCTGGTTTATTCTCACTTGGGTAGACTATGAGGGAGGATCTGGGACTCAAGGGCTGCTGTTCAGATTCTTTTGTCCCACTGGGTGCTCCCTTGAAGTGTTGCTGTCCTCATTCTCCTAGGGATGGGGTTTCCTTAGAGCCAAACTATAGTGATTATTATTTGTCTTTTGTATCTAACCACCCAGTGGAGATACCAGGCTCTGGGCTGGTACTGGGGAGTGTCAGCAAAGAATTCTGTGATGTGATCCATCTTCAGGTCTTACACCCATGTATACCAGAAGCTGCTCCAGTGGAGGTAGCAGGGGAGTGAAGTGGACTCTGTGAGGGTCCTGGGTTGTATTTTTGTTAAATGCAGTGGTTTTGTGTTGATTGGCCTCCAGCCAGTAGGTGGCTCTTTCAAGAGTGCATCAGCTGAGGTAATATAGGGAATATAGGGAAGATTAGGCAGGAGGTGGGGTCATAGAGCTTTCAAGAGATTATGTTGTCTTTGAAGTTCCTCGGGTTCCCACAGAGCCTGCAGCAGCAATTCACCTCCTTCAAAGAGTCTTTGGATTCTCTCAGCTTTCCTGGTATGTTCCTGTGGTAGTTCTTAGTGCAAAAGTTCACAGTGTGGGTTTCCACACACTGCTCTGTCTGAGTGGGAGCTGCAAGTTAGTCTTGCCTCCTATCTGCCATTTTCCCTCCACAATTTCTGATTGAGTTCAGAGACTACAAGCATCAGCTAGTGTCCATGGATCTCAGTCTGCTGTGCTTCCCTTCCTGACAGCCGGGCCTGTGGACTTTTAGTTTGCTTAGCCAGACCCTACAATTGCATATGACAATTTCTTGTAGTAAATCTCTTTTTTCACTATTTCTTTCCAAATGGTTCTGCTTCTCTGTTTGATAAGCAGAAATACAAAGCATGTGCTCAGTAAATGTTGTCATCCAAAGGACCATCAGGATTGCTACATAGTGGGAAAGAGAGTTTAATTGGTAACATCTGTTTGCAAGTTGGGGAGAAATATTCTCTGGTATGAACCGAAAGTGCTCTCTCCAAAGAAAGAAGAAAAGGTTAGACGTTTTATTTTCATAAATAAAGATGTGTTAGGTATTACTCTTTGAGAAATTTCTTTGGCACTAGTAAGGTTTTGAGGAACTGGGAAGCTCTGATTGGTTAAGTGAAGGTGGTGGGCAAAATTAGTCTGTGAGTTGCAGCAGGTTGTTTCAGTACTCATTAGAGAAAACTGCTTCAGGTTAGTGCAGGCAGTTTTAGCTACCAGGCTTGTAGAGCATTACATTTTTGCAGCAATGTTTTGTGCTCTGAGTGCTTTTTCTCCTCACTTCTCAACTCTGTTTTAGTCGGATATGACAAAAATGACCCAATTTGTACAACTGACTTTTACAGCTCTAAATGAATAAATTTATTTTAGATTATTTACATCAGCTGGTTTATATTCATGAGTGACCAGAAAATGGAAAGATGATCTGAAAAAAAATTATAAGAATTTATAGGTATGCCTTATTTGTTAATATAAATATTCAAAACTGGTTTGATTGGATGAATTTAGATTTGTGTTTTGTGTTATTTAAAGACCATTGATATTATTTCCTAATATTTTATAGATGTGCAAAAAGTACCTAATGTAGGAGTAAAGTTTACAAACCAGTAGGTAAATTTATTCAGCTAGTATTTATTGAGTGCCTACTATGCATCAGGTACTCATCAAGGCACTGGGAATTTGTCAGAAAACAAAACAGGAAAACAACCATCGTTACTCACACAAAGTTTGCATTCTAGCTATTAAGAACTAATCAGTCAGTTATCAGCTATTGACCCCTGACAATGTGCCAGGCTCTATGTGAGGTATTAGGAATGAGAGAAACTCAAGATTGGTCCCTTCCTTCAAAAGTGAGAAAACACAGGCCTAATCTGCTAATTTGCTTATTATTATTAGCCGTTTAAGCCAGTGTGCTCAAAGAGTTTATTTACATGTCCCAAACTCTGAAATATTTTGTCATGGCTTGTGTTTTGAAATGAGATCCAGTTTAGTGTATGGCAGATATAATTGGGACTGTCCAAACTTGTACATTATTTCAATACCGCAGTTCTCACATAATATATTAAATCTCTTTTTAAAATGTACTCATTAGACTAGATACCAGCCACCTTTTGATTGTTACAAAATCACTACTCCACTTGGAGACATCTCCTGCTATAACACCCATCAATTTTTGATTTCCAGTTTGTTGTTTTTATAATATCTTCTGTATGTTTCATCTTTGCTCATCTTCTTTCTAATATGTGCCTTTATTTACTGGCCATTGCTTCCATTTAAAAGAGCAAATAACTTTTGAAAAGAAGTCTGGAATTTTTCTCTTCTTAGTGTTTCCAATAGCATTTAGCAAACACTTTACATATGGTAGCTATGTAGTAAAAGTCATTTAACTATACAAATGAATACATCATAATTATTATTATATTTTATGTGATTTTTGCAGTAGCCTAAAAAATTTAAAATACATGAAATAACTTGAGGGTAACATATTCTTAATTTTACAAACTAATAAAAATAAAAGGAATTCGGTTTTTAAAGAACATTTAAAAGGAATTCTTTTTTAAAAGTAATTCTTTTTTAAGAACATTTTTAAGCCTAAGGAAGAAACTAGGTTTTTAATATCAGAATTGGACTTATTTGTAAATTTTGATATTTTTTTAAGCCTCAAGAAATTATTGTGGTCCTTTAACCAAAACTATTTGAAAATGTAACTTCTATGATTAAAAATTAAAAATAATAATGAAAACAGGTGACAAATGCACATGTGGAAATGGAAATATTGAGACATTGCTTATTTAGAACTGAAAAGGCATTTGTTAAGTTGTCTTTCATTTCCTTTTCTGTTTGCTCCAGTGGATTACCTGCTTTTTGTTTCTCTTTTCCCAGTAAGATGTTGGACCAAGTTGTTGAGTATCCTTTGGATTTTTAGGAAACAATACTGCCAGTAGTTCTACCTAAGCCCAAAGCAAGCCCTTTTCCATTTGGAAATTTCTAAGGCATTTAGTACCATAACAAGAAAGAAATACCCAGGGGCAAGATGATTATCTCATCTTTCTTTTAAAATTTGTCCATGGGGAAAGTCAAAGATATATATATAGAGGAAAATCATGGCTCTTTTCACAAAGGAGAGACAAGAATGCTTCTGCATTTCAAAGACTCCAGCGAGCTGACATGGAGCTACAGTGGTTGCTGAGGGAGAGTTACATGCAGGGGTATAGTCATTGCTTAAGTCCTTTTATCACTGTCATGTTCTCACTGTAGATCTTTTCTTGACTGTGGTGGGAATTAAGAATTCAGAAGTTTAGAGGAATGACAGTTTGGACTGTTCCAGCAGCAAGGCAAGCTGGAGGCAGCAGAATGAAGTAGATGACCAATCTGGTTGTGAAGGCTTCCCTTGCATAAATTGTAACATTTAAGTAGTCTTTGTCAGTGAAATGAAGGAAGGTAGACACCTTCCTTCACAGCACTATCCTGGTCTACCCTGTTGATATTTAGTAGACATTTGCTAAGATAATTTTAACTACTGTTGCCTAAAGAGCAATTCAAAAAAAAACAGTACATTAATTTTTGAGACAAAAACATGCATATCATTGAATTTTCTGTACTGGCTATCTAAAAACTTGGTATTAAATTTGTATTTGGCACTTGAATTCAATGTGTTAAGTGATCTTACAATTTTCTTCATCAAGCTAATTCCAAAATATTAGATATCACATTTAGGAACTAGCTTCAAAAACCAGGTTACAAAATAATTACATACAATATGATTCAACTTTTATTAAAAATTAAATATGTATCTGTATGTACATGCATATGCATGGGAAAATCTTCAGTGATACATATGTATGTTAATTCTAAGTGATGAACTTGTATATGATTTTATTTAAGTTTATAACTTTTACGAAAATGTTTCTTTGATACTTTAAGAAGTTTTCAAGATGTTTGTGCAGAAGCAAAAATATCAAAAAATTTTGAATATGTTAACCAACTAAAGCTTATTCTGTTTCCATTGGTGATGAGACCTATTTTCATGCATTAACTGATGAATATTCCTTCTTCTGCTCTTCTCCAATGCTGTTATAGCCTTCCTTTTGTCCAAGATATTAGACCAAATCACTTCCTTGTCTTGGGAAGGAGATGATACAACAGAACCAAAAAACAAACAAGGCAATTCTCAGATGAGGTTCAAAATAACTTTTCAAAACTGGGGACACAGTAGCAATCTCTGTTTTTTTGTGACAGACCAGGTTGGTTGATATACACATCATCATTGGTCCCTGTGGAGAGATGATGATAATAAGACAGTTTCTCTATCCCTTACCCCTCCATCCCAGCAAAACCCATTGACCTCATGACATTATATAGGCTCTTAGAATTTAGAAATAACTCTAGGGTGAGTAGAGAAAAAGCCGTAGATTATGTGAAATGAGGGCTAGAAGTAGAGATGATATACAGAGATAGGAAACTAAAAGCAATTTCCAGATTTTTGCTGAATTGATAGTCTTAATATATATTACACATATGGCCTAATATCAATGATAAAATCAGAAGCTGTATACTACTGCTTTTGTATATGTTGCTCTAAATTCCTGTGCTATCATAATCACATATATTTTATTTGTTGAAAATAAAGATATTGAGTGGAAAATCCCATTATGCCTCTGTTTCTTAGCTCCAAGCCACACTGAAAATTTTTTGCTATGAGTCTAATAGCCTTCTTTAGGCAGCCATTCATCTGAGTTAACAACATATTAGGTCTATTTCTCCCAGAAGGCCCATAAAATCAAGTGCATGAGATTGTAGTAAACATTAACAGTGAGGACAGTGTTCATCTTTGTTAAAATTGCTGTCAGGTGTCCAGATACCAGTATTTTCCTTTTATTCATTCACGTGGCCAACGTATATTAACCAGATGTCTACTATATAAGCAGAGATGATGGTAGATGGCTTATCCCAGAGCCCATGGTTTTGTGTAACTGACAAGGTAAGAGCACTAGAGGTAAAAGATTATGAGGAGGACTTTGAAGATTTAGAAAAGTCTTTTTCAACAATCAGGTCCATGGGGAGTCAACTCTCCTTAACACTAAACCCCTGCTTATATCACTTACTGATGGGACATCAGCTTAAGTCTTCTCTAAGCTGGTTGTATTAGGTTAGGTGCCCAAGACTTTATTCCAAGCTATTTAAGTTTCACATCCTACCTCAACCTCACTCTTGACTGTTACCTTGCTTTAGTTTATTGACTGAAGTCTACTGGCTTAAACACCTTTGTCTTTTGGATGACAGGAGAATCAATTTTGGTGTAAAAGTATCACTGAGGAATCCTTTCTTTTATACTATTATAATAAAAAAAGACTTTTTAAAGCCAATTATTGCAAAACTATTAAAACTAATTATCACCAATCTGTTATGACTTTGGAACAAAATTATATTCTTTATTTTTTAAAATTAAAATGCACATTAAGGTTATCATAATTTTTAATCCTTTAAAGAAACGTGGAAGGTTACTATCCTTTTACACAACTATTCCAGAATATTATTCTCTTTTTTTTTTTTAAGAGATAGTTTCTCACTCTGCCACATAGGTTAGAGTGCAGTGCTGTGATCATAACTCACTTTAATCTTCAGCTCCTGTGCTCTAGGTATCCTTCCTGCCTCAGCCTCCCAAGCAGCTGGGACTATAGCTGTGCCACCACACCAGGCTATTTAACAAAATTTTTTGTAGAGATTAGGTGTCGCTACGTTGCTCAGGTTGACCTTGTACTTCTAGCCTCAAGCAGTCCTCCTGCCTTGGCCTCCTAAAGGGCTGGAATTATAGGTGTGAGCTCTTCCAGAATATTCTAAGGATTTTTGGTCTAAATATACTTAAATGCAATAGATCATTGCTCTGCTGCTGCAAAAAAGACTCAATCAAGGTTCAGAATAGTGTGACTACTATAGTATCATTTGTGGAAAGGAAATGTTTACTTATATGTACCTATATATACAGAGAAGGTTTTTTAGTTCTTTGTTCTCTTTTTTGAGACAGGTCTTGCTCTGTTGTCCAGGCTTGAGTGCAGTGATGCAGCTCACTGCAAGCTCTGCTTCCTGGGACCAAGTGATCCTCCCTTCTCAGCCTCCAAAGTGGCTGAAACTATAGGCATGCACCACCACACTCAGCTAATTTTTGTATTTTTTGTAGAGATGAGGTTTTGCCATGTTGCCCAGGCTGGTCTCAAACTCCTTAGCTCAAGCCACCCACCTGCCTAGGCCTCCCACAGTACTGGGATTACAAGCATGATATTGCACCTGGCTGATATTTTTGAAGTGATCCATAAAACTGTTCATAGTGACTGTGGGGTGCTGAGAGTTTTTTAAGTTTTGTCATTATGTTTGGATACAGGCATGAAATGCGAAATAATCAAATCATGGATAATGGGGTATCAGTCCCCTCAAGCATTTATCCTTTGTATCACAAGCAATCCAATTACACTCTTTTAGTTATTTTAAAATGTACAGGTAAGTTATTATTGACTATACTCACCCTGTTGTGCTATCAAATAGTATAGGTCTTATTCATTTTTTGTAACTGTATTTTTGTGCACATTAACCATTCCTACCTTCCTTCAAGCCCTCCCTCCACCATTCCCAGCCTCTGGTAACCATCATTCTACTCTCTATGTCCATGAATTCAATAGTTTTGAATTTTAGATCCCACAAATAAGTGAGAACATGGGATGTTTGTCTTTCTGTCTGGCTTAACACAATGATCTTCAGTTCCACCCATGTTGTTGCAAATAGCAGGATCTTATTTTTTTAATGGTAGAATGGTATTCTATTGTGTGTAAGTACCACATTTTCTTTATTAATTCATCTGTTGTTGAAGACTTAGATTGTTTTTAAACATTAGCTATTGCAAACAGTGCTGCAACAAACTTGGGAGTGAAGGTATTTCTTTGATATACTGATTTCCTTTTTTTGTGGGGGGCATATATCCAGCAGTGGAATTACTAAACCATGTTGTAGCTCTAATTTCAGTTTTTTGAACAATATCCAAACTGTTTTTCACAGTGGTCCTGCTAATTTACATCCCTGCCAACAGTGTGTAAGGAGGTTCCCTTTTTTCCACATCCTCACCGGCATTTGTTGTCTTTTGGATATAAGCCAATTTAACTGATATCTCACTGTAGTTTTGATTTGCATTTTTCTGATAATAAATGATGTTGAACACCTTTGGTTTTGTCTGTTTGCCATTTATATGTCTTCTTTTGAGAAATATCTATTCAAATTTGTTGCATATTTTTGGTTGAATTATTATATAATTTTCTACAGAGTTGTTTGAGCTCCTTACACACACTGGTTATTAATTCCTTGTCATATGGGTAGTTTCCAAGTATTTTCTCCCATTCTGTGGATTGTCTGTTTACTTTGATGATGGTTTCCTTTGCTGTGCAGAAGCTTTTTAACTTAATGTGATCAAATTTGTCCATTTTTGCTTTGGTTGCCAGTGCTTGTGGGGTATTGTTAAAGAATTTTTTTTTTCCCCAGACCAATGTCCTGGAGATATTCTCCAGTGGTTTTTTGAAGTAGTTTCATAGTTTGAGGTCTTAGATTCAAGTCTTTAATCCATTTTGATTTCTTTTTGCATATGGTGAAAGATAGGGATATAGTTTCATTTTTCTGCATGTGGCTATCCAGTTTTCTCAGTACTGAAGAGACTGTTCCCTAGTGTATGTTCTTGGCACCTTTGTTCAAAATGAGTTCTCTGTAAGTGTGTGGATTTGCTTCTGGGTTCTCTATTCTGTTTCATTGCTTTATATGTCTGTTTCTATGCTTCCAGAACCATGCTGTTTTGGTAACCATACCTCTGTAGTATAATTTGAAGTCAAGTAATGTGATTCCTCTAGTTTTGTTCTTTTTGCTGTGACTATTCTGGATCTCTTGTGGTTCTATATAAAGTTTAAACTTCTTTTGTGAAAAGTGTCGTTGGTATCTTAATAAGGATTTTATTGCATCTGTAGATTGCTGTATTAGTCTATTTTCATACTCCTATAAAGAACTTTCTGAGACTGTATAATTTATGAAGGAAAGAGGTTTAATTGACTCACAGTTCTGCATGGCTGCAGAGGCCTCAGGAAACTTAATGTCATAGTGGAAGGCAAAGGGGAAGCAAGGCACCTTCTTCACAAGGTGGCAGGAAGGAGAAGTGCTGAGTGAAGGGGGAAGAGCCCCTTATGAAACCATCAGGTATTTTGAGAACTTGCTCACTATCACAAGAACATCATGGAGGAAGCTGTCCCTATGATTCGACTACCTCTACCTGGTCTGTCCATTGATACATGGGGATTATGAGGATTATGATGAGAGATGAGATTTGGGTGGGAACATAAAGCCTAACCATATTAACTGGTATTAGTTTTTCATTAAATGTTTGGTAGAATTTAGCAATAAAGCCATTGAGTCTTGGGTTTTTTTTTTTTTTTTTTTTTTTCCTAGGGGACTTTTTATAATGGCTTTTGTTTCATTACTTGTTATTGGTCTGTTTAGGGTTTTCAGATTTCTTCCTAGTTCAATGTATGTTTTTGAAATTTTTCCATTTCTTTTAGATTTGCCAATTTATTGGCATATAATTGCTTATAGTAGCCACTGATAATTGTTTGAATTTCTGCAGTAATGGTTGCTGATTTTTTTAAAGTTTTTTTTTAAACACCTGAAAGTTGTTACATCTGCAGTATCAGTTGTGATATCTCTTTTTTTATTTCTGATTTTATTATTTGGATCTTATCTTAGTCTGGCTAAAGGTTTGTCAATTTTATTTAACCTTTCTAAATATCACTCTTTTGCTTCATTGAGCTTTTGTATTGTTTTCTTCATCTCATGTGTTTCTGCTCTAATCTTTATTATTTCTTTCTTTATGCTAATTTTGGGTTTAGTTTGCTGTTACTTTTCTAGTACTTCAAGATGCATCATTAAATTATTAATTTGAAGTTTTTTCTCTTTTTTGATGTAGGTACTTATAGCTATAAACTTCCCTCTTAAATATTAGTTTTGCTGTATTCCATAGGTTTTGGTAAGTTATGTTTTCATCATCATTTGTTTCAACAAATTTTTTGGTTTCCTTTTTAATTTCTTCATTGATCTACTGGTTATTCAGGAGCATATTGTTTGATTTCCACACATTTGTATAGGTCTAAAATTTCTCTAGTTATTTATTTCTAGTTTTAGTTCATTGTGGTGAAAGAAGATGCTTGATATTATTTCAATTTTCAAAATGTTTTAAGACCTGTTTTGTGAATTAATGTGTGGTCTGTCTTTGAACATCATTCATGTGCTGAGGAAAATAATGTGTATTCCACAGCTATTGAATGAAATGTTTCATAAATATCCATTAGATCCAGTTTGTCCATAGTGTAGATTAAGTCTGATGTTTCTTTATTGATTTTCTGTCTGAAAGTTTAGTTCAATGCTGAGAGTAGAGTATTGAAGTTTCCAGCTATTATAGTAGTGGGGCCTATCTCTTTAGCTCTAATAATATTTGCTTTTTATATCTGGGTACTCCAAGTGTTAGGTGGAAATATATTTAAAATAATTATATTCTTTTGCTTAATTGACCACTTTATCGTTATATAGTTACATTCTTTGTCTTTTCTTATAGTTTTTGTCTTAAAATCTATTTGTTTGATATAAGTGTAATGACTCCTGATCTTTTATTTTCCTTTCTATTGGCATGAAATGTCTTTTTCAATCTCTTTATCATCAATCTATGTGTGTCTCCATAGGTGAAGTTTGTTTCTTATAGGCAACAGATCAATGGGTCTTGTTTTTCATCATTCCAGCCAGTCTATGTCTTTTGATTGGAGAGTTTAGTTCATTTGCATCTAATGTTATTATTGATAAGAAAAAACTTACTCCTGCCATTTTGTTTTGTTTTCTGGTTGTTTTGTGGTGTTCTCTTCCTTTTTTCTTTTCTTCCAGATTTCCTCTAGTGAAGGTGATTGTTTTTTTTTCTGGTGATATGACTTAATTTCTCACTCTTTATATTTTTGTGTATTCATTTTATATATTTTTTAGTTTGAGATTACCATGAGAGTTAGAAATACTATGTTATATAATTTTAACCTGATAAAGACTTCCCTGATTGCATAAACAAAGAAACATAAAAGCAAAAAGAAAACTAATAAAAATCCTATGCCTTAACCTTTCCCCTTTGCTTTTTAACTGCACGTTGGTTCTATTTATATCTTATTGTACTGTTTATGTCTTAAAATATTGTTTTAGTTATCATTTTTGATATGTTCATCATTTAGTCTTTCTACTAAAGATAGGAGTAGTTTATACACCACGGTTACAGTATTATAATATTCTGTGTTTTTCTGTATACCTACTAGTGTGGGTTTTTTTTTTTTTCCCTTCAGTTGATTTCTTATTGCTCATTAACGTCCTTTCTTTCTGATTGAAGTACTCTCTTTAGCATTTCTTGCAGGACGGGTCTGGTGTTGATGAAATCCTTCAGCTTTGTTTTTCTGGGAAAGTGTTTATTTCTTTTTCATGTTTGAAGAATATTTTCACCAGAGATACTACTCTAGGATAAGTTTTTTTTTTCTTCCCCTCAACTATTTAAATATGTCATTCCAACCTCTCTTGGCCTGTAAGGTTTCCACTGAAAATCTGCTGCCAGATGTATTGCAGCTTCATTGTATATTATTTACTTCGTTTCTCTTGCTGCTTTAAGAATTCTTGATGGATTTTTGATCTTTGGAAGTTTGATTATTTAATGCCTTGAGATAGTGTTCTTTGGGCTAATGTGCTTGGTGTTCTATAACCTTTTTTTACTTGGATATTAATAGTTTTCTGTAGGTTTGAGCAATTCTCTGTTATTACCCACTTGAATAAACTTTCTACCCCATCTCTTTTTGTACCTTGTCTTAAAGGCCAGTATCACTTAGATTTGTTCTTTCAAGGCTATTTTCTAGATGTCTGAGTATTTCATTGTTTTTTATTTTTTTATTTTGTCTTCTCTGACGGTGTATTTCCCAAAAGACTATCTTCAAACTCACTTGTTCTTTCTTCTGCTTAATCAATACTGCTATTAGAAGACTCTGATACATTCTTCAGGATGCTCCTTATATTTTTTAGCTCCAGAATTTCTGCTTTATTCTTAATTATTTAAATCTTTAAAAATTTATTTGATAGAATTCTGAATTGCTTGTTTTATCTTGAATTTCTTTGAATTTCCTTAACATAGCTATTTTGAGTTTCCTGTCTAAAAGGTTGCATATGTCTGTTTCTCCAGGATTGGTCTCTGGTGCCTTATTTAATTTTTCTCTGTCATGTTTTCCTGGATGGTGTTGACACTAATAAATGTTCTTCAGTGTTTGGGTATTAAAGTGTTAATGTGTATGTTGTAGTCTTCACTATCTAGGCTTATTTATACTTGTCCTTCTTGAAAAGACTTTCCAAGTATTTAACAGACTTGGGTATTGTGATCTAAACTGAAACTGCTTTAGGGACCATTCCAAGCCTAGTAATGCTATGGATCTTGCAGACTTGTGAAGGTACTTTCTTAATGATCTTGGACAAAATCCAGGAGAATTATCTGAATTACCAGGCAGAGATGCTTGTTCTCCTCTTTTCTTTTCTTTCAAACAAACAGAGTCTTTCTCTCTCTCTGTTCTGAGGCACATAAAGCTGGGGGTGGAGTAACACAAGTACCCCTATGGCCACCACCACTGTAACTGTGCTAGGTCATACCTGAAGCCATCACAGCACTGGGTCTCACTCAAGGCCTGCTATAAGCATTCCCTATCCACTGCCTACGTTTGCTCAAGGCCATGAGGCTCTCTCTGCAATCAACAAGTGGCAAAGCTAGCCAAGCCTGTGTCTTTCCATTCAAGATGCTGAGTTACATCAGTCCTGAATGGGTCTGGAAGTGCTGTCTGAGAGTCAAGGACTAGAGTTTAAAACCTCAGAAATCTACCTGGTGTTCTGCTGTACTGCAGCTGAGCTGACACTCAGATTACAAGATACAGCCCTTCCCCCTCTTCCCTTCCCTTTACAAAGGGAGAAATGCCTCGTCCTGTAACCACTACCGCTACAGGCCATAGGAAATACTGCCATGGTATCACTGATGTTCCTTTATAGACCATAAACTCTTAAGTCAGCTTCTGGTGAATGTTACTTGGCCTAAGAACACTTCCGCCATTTCAGGACAGTGGGCTCATCTGTCATGTATGGCAGGTTCAGAAATGCCATCCAGGAATTAAGTCCTGGAATTGAGGATCCCAAAAGCCTGGTTGGTGCTCTACTCTTCTGTGGCTGTGCTGCTACCTGAAGACGGTACATCTCAGAGGTTCATCTAAGGCCATTGACCTCAGTATCGCTGCTGATTATTCATGGCCAAAGGCCTCTTCAGTTAGTAAGCAATGAATGCTGCCAGGACTGAGTCCTTCCCTTTAAGGCAATGGGTTCCCTTCTGGCCCAGAATGTGTCAAGAAATGTCATCCAGAAACTAGAGCCTGGAATGGGGGCCTCATTGCTCTGACCAGTGCCCTTTCCTGCTGTGGTTGAGCTGGTATCTGAGATGCAGGACGAAGTCCTCCCTCTTCTTACCTCTTCTCTCCTCTAGCAGAAGGAATGGGTCTCTTCTGGAGCAATGAGCTGTGCAGCCAGGGGTTAGGAGAGGGGTGATGCCAGTACTCTTGTAGCTGCCCCAGCTGCTGTCTCAGTAGATCACAGGCTTCCCTGCCTCCCTCCTCCACCAAGACTACTGTCTCTGAGTCCAGTTCAGAGCTAGGAATTGCCTAAAAATTGCAGTCCTTATGGCCTAGGCTGATTTCAAGATTACCTAGAGACTCAGAGCACTTTATCCCTCCATGGCAAGGTTTGGACTGCTGGAATCAGCAATTTTCCTCTGGCTAGGGCTGTTTTAAATGTTCCCTTCATGGGTGGGTGTCAACTGAGTTTGGTCCTGGTTTTCTTTATGCTCTAAAAGAACTGCACTGAGTCCAATGCCTCACAGTTGCTGTATTCTCCCTCCCACAGTGCCCAGAGACATCTTCACACCATACGAATGCTGCCAGGGTGGGTGGGGGGTTGGAGGTTGCATGGCATTGGTGATTCAAGACTGTTTTTTTCTATTTCGTCAGTGCCTCTTTCAGTGATACAAAAGTAAAGGTTCTATGGGGCTAACCTAATTTCTGGTTCCTATAAAGGTTTTTTTTCCTGTGTAGTTGTTAAATTGGTGTCCTTGACAAGGGCATAATTGGTGGAGCCTTCTATTCCACCACCTTTCTCTGCCTCTGCTCAAGAAGTTTGAATGGGGAAAATCTTCTGTTTCATAACAAAGCCTTTTATGATGTTTATTTTATAAAACCACATCTGTATATTAATTATTAACTTGAAAAAATGACATAGAAATACATACACAGACACACATACACATATTTTTTATAAGACCTTGGAAATTATGCCAATCTCTTCATTTTTAAAAATAAGGAAACAGTTTCAAGGAAGTTATAATTTTTCCCTATCATAGAGTAAGTGAATGTGCAGCTGAGTTCAGGTTCCTCAGTGACTATTCTTTCTGCAGTATTTATTTTTAGTAGATTAAAGAACTCAGAAGATATGTCCATGAGGAAATCATATACTCTATGGGACTAATTTTTACAGTGTGCCTGTATTTAATTTTTTTTTTTTTTGAGATGGAGTCTCACTCTATCACCCAGGCTGGAGTGCAGTGACATGATCTCGGCTCACTGCAACCTCCACCTCACAGATTCAAGCTATTCTTTTGCCTCAGCCTCCTGAGTAGCTGGGATTACAGGTGTGTGCCATCATGCCTGGCTAATTTTTGTATTTTTAGTAGAGATGAGGTTTCACCATGTTGGCCAGGCTGGTTTTGAACTCCTGACCTCAAGTGTTTCACCCACCTTGGCCTCCCAAAGTGCTGGGATTATAGGTGTGAGCCACCATACCTTATATTTAATATTTTATAAGGATATGCATATGCTGTCAGTTGAATTGTGTTCCTCTAAAAGGGATATGTTAATGTTCTAACTCTCAGTACTTTGGAATGTTGCTTTATGTGATGGTTAATACTGACTGTCAATTTGATTGGATTGAAGGATGCAAAGTATTGATCCTGGGTGTGTCTGTGAGAGTGTTGCCAAAGAAGATTAATATTTGAGGCAGTGAGCTGGGAAAGGCAGACCCACCTTTAATCTGGGTGGACACAATCTATTCAGCTGCCAGCATGGCTGGAATATAAAAAGCAGGCAGAAAAATGTGAAAAGACTAGACTGGCTTAGCCTCTCAGCCTACGTCTTTCTCTTGTGCTGAGAAAGCTTCTTGCCCTTGAACATCAGACTCCAAGTTCTTCAGTTTTAGTACTTGGACTGGCTCTCCTTGTTCCACAGCTTGCAGATGGACTATTGTGGGACCTTGTGATCATGTGAGTAAATACTTAATAAACTCCCCTTTATATGTATATCTATTCCATTGGTTCTGTCCTTCTAGAGGACTCTGACTAATACAGATTTTGGGACCAGGTGTGGTTCTAGAGGAATAGAATATTAAGGATTGAGTTCTTTCATTGGTTTTGAGGTTTCTGGAGTTGGCTGCTTAATATAATTAGACCCCAAAATACTAAGGACTCTACTTCTAATACTGTAGAGAACACTGATAGTTCCTGGTGTGAACTGTTTAGAGAGTTATGTAAAATAAATGCATTTGACATTCCTGATTCACTGCTTGTGGGAGGCAGGGAGTTTATTGACTGTACATAATATCTTTGACCACATTTGGTGAACCAAGGAACACAGGAAGCTGGTTGATTGTTTCTAAGTTCAGTGGACAAAGTGAAGAAAGAAAATGATGAATTCAGGGATTCTAACTCTGGCTTCAGAAGCAGATAATGAGTCTCAAATCTGCTAAGATTGCCCTGAGTGAAAGTCTTACCTCCAGTAGAGAAAGAGCTGCAATTGTGAAAAAACAGACATAAACCCTTATAATGTGAATGAGTGACCTGCAATGAAAGGTGCATGGACAACCTCACCAGGTGTCTATGTCAAAGTGAGGACATTGATTGTAAAAGAATGGGACCCTGCAACTTGGAATGGGGATGTGTGGGAGGAGCCTGATAAAGCTGGAGACACTGAGTTTGTAAATTCTGATGAAATTTTCTTGCCTGAAGAAACAGCTTCTCCATCCCCAGTAGTGGCAACATCCCGTCCCTAATCCATGCTGTCATCAGCCTTTCCACCTTTGAGGAGATAAACCCTGTACTGCCTGAGGCAACAGTGATGGCCTCCCCTAAGGCAGTTGCCTGGCAAAATAATGTTGATCATCCCCAGGAGCCACCCCCACATTCCTGTTTGCTTCTAGACCTATTATAAGAGTAAAGTCCTAGTGGGTCCCTAGAGCTGAGGTGGAGAGTGTGACCCATGAGGAGGGTGTGCTACACTCGAAAAGAAATGCTTGAGTTTTTAAACTGATATAAAGAGAAATCTGGAGAACAGGCATGGGAATGGATATTAAGAGTGTGGGATAATGGTGGAAGGAACATAGAGTTGTATAGGGTGAATTTATTGATTTGGGCCCACTAAGTAGGGATTCTGCTTTTAATATTGCAGCTTTGGGAGTTAAAAAGGTTCAGTAGTTTATTTGCTTGATTAGCTGTAATATGAAAGAAAAGATGGCCCACTGTGAGTAAGCTGGAAATGCCTGGTCTCCCTTGGTTTAATGTAGAGGAAGGGATCCAAAGGCTTAGAGAGATTGGAATGGTGGAGTGGATTAGTCACTTTAGACCTAGTCATCTCAGCTGGGAGGGTCAGATGATATACCCTTGACCAATGCCTTGCAAAATAGATTTGTGAGGGCAGCACCTGCATCTTTGAAGTGCCCTGTAATTGCTCTTCTCTGTATGTCAGATCTAATAATGGAAACCGCACTCAACTACATAATTTAAATATGATGGGAATAATTGGATCCTGAGGTAGCAGGGACCAAATGGCAGCACTAAACCATCAAAGGCAAGGGGAGCATAAGTACTGTAACGAACAGCAAAGGAAAAGCAGCAATCAGAATAGTCTGACTCCTGTAGAGCTCTGACATTGGCTAGTTAATCATGGTTTTCCTAGAAGTGAAATTGATAGGAAGCCTACTGCATTCCTGCCTGATTTATATAAGCAGAAAACTTCTAGGATGAATGGACAAAAGACTAATTTAAATTATAAAAACAGAGAATCATGGCCCTTCAATTAATTTCCAGACTTATATATATATATATTTTATTGCACTTTAGGTTCTGGGGTACATGTGAAGAACAAGCAAGATTGTTGCATAGGTACATACATGGCAATGTGGTTTGCTGCCTCCACCCCTATCACCTATATCTGGCATTTCTCCCCATGTTATCCCTCCTGAACTCCCTACCCCCTGCTGTCCCTCCCCTAGTCCCTGCCAACAGACCCCAGTGTATGATGCTCCCCTCCCTGTGTCCCTGTGTTCTCATTGTTCAACACCCACCTATGAGTGAGAACATGTGCTGTTTGATTTTCTGTTCTTGTGTCAGTTTGCTGAGAATGACGGTTTCCAGGTTCATCCATGTCCTTACAAAGGACACAAACTCATCATTTTTTATGGCTGCATAGTATTCCATGGTGTATATGTGCCACTTATGTACCATGTCCAGTCTATCATCGATGGACATTTGGGTTGGTTCCAGGTCTTTGCTATTGTAAACAGTGCCGCTATGAACATACATGTGCATGTGTCTTTATAATAGAAGGATTTATAATTCTTTGGATATATACCTGGTAATGGGATTGCTGTGTCAAATGGAATTTCTATTTCTAGGTGCTTGAGGAATCGCCACACTGTTTTCCACAATGGTTGAACTAGTTTATACTCCCACCAACAGTGTCAAAGTGTTCCTGTTTCTCCACATCCTCTCCAGCATCTGTTGTCTCCAGATTTTTGAATGATCACCGTTGTAACTGGCGTGAAATCGTTATCTCAGTGTGGTTTTGATTTGCATTTCTCTAATGACAAGTGATGATGAGCATTTTTTCATGTGTTTGTTGGTCTCATATATATCTTCTTTTGAAAAGTGTCTGTTATATCCTTTGCCCAGTTTTGAATGGGTTTGTTTGTTTTTTTCTTGTAAATCTGTATTAGTTCTTTGTAGATTCTGGATATTTCCCCTTTGTCAGATGGGTAGATTGCCAAATATTTTTCCCATTCTGTTGGTTACTAGTTCACTCTAATGACTGTTTATTTTGCTGTGCAAAAGCTCTGGAGTTTAATTAGATGCCATTTGTCTATTTAGGCTTTTGTTGCTAATGCTTTTGGTGTTTTAGTCATGAAGTCCTTGCCTATGCCTATGTCCTGAATGGTTTTGCCTAGATTTTCTTCTAGGGTTTTAATGGTGTTAGGTCTTATGTTTAAGTCTTTAATCCATCTGGAGTTAATTTTAGTGTAAGGTATCAGGAAGGGGTCCAGTTTCTGCTTTCTGCACATGGCTAGCCAGTTTTCCCCACACCATTTATTAAACAGGGAATCCTTTCCCCATGGCTTGTTTTTGTCAGGTTTGTCAAAGATGAGGTGGTTGTAGATGTGTGGCATTGCCTCCGGGGCCTCTGTTCTGTTCCATTGGTCTACATCTCTGTTTTGGTACCAGTACCATGCTGTTTTGATTACTGTAGCCTTGCAGTATAATTTGAAGTCAGGTAGCATGATGCCTCCAGCTTTGTTCTCTTGGCTTAGAATTGACTTGGCTATGTGGGCTCTCTTTTGGTTCCATACAAAGTTCAAGGTGTTCTTTTTCCAGTTCTGTGAAGAGGGTCATAAGTAGCTTGATGGGGATAGTATTGAATCTATAAATTACTTTGGGCAGTATGGCCATTTTCACAATACTGATTCTTCCTAACCATGAGCATGGAATGTTTTTCCATCTGTTTGTGTCCTCTCTTATTTCCTTGAGTAGTGATTTGTAGTTTTCCTTGAAGAGTTCCTTTACATCCTTTGTTAGTTGTATTCCTGGATTTTTTATTCTCTTTGTAGCAGTTGTGAATGGTAGTTCATTTTTGATTTTGCTCTCTTTAAGTCTGTTATTGGTGTATAGGAATGCTTTTGATTTCTGCACGTTGATTTGTATCCTGAGCCTTTGCTAATGTTGCTTATCAGTTTAAGGAGATTTTGGGCTGAGATGATGGGTCTTCTAAATGTACAATTGTGTCTTCTGTAAATAGAGACAATTTGACTTCCTCCTTTCCTAATTGAATACCCTTTATTTCTTTTCCTTGCCTGATTGCTTTGGCTAGAATTTCCAATACTATATTGAATAGGAGTGGTGAGAGAGGTCATCCTTGTCTAGTGCCAGATTTCAAAGGGAATGCTTCCAGTTTTTGCCCATTCAGTATGATATTGGCTGTGGGATTGTTGTAAATAGCTTTTACTATTTTGAGATACGTTCCATCAATACTTAGTTTATTGAGCGTTTTTAGCATAAAGGGCTGTTCAATTTTGTCAAAGGCCTTCTCTGCATCTATTGAGATAATCATGTGGTTTTTATCTTTAGTTGGTTGTATTTATGTGGGAAACTACGTTTATAGACTTGCATATGTTGAACCAGCCTTGCATCACCGGGATGAAGCGTACTTGATCATGATGGATAAGCTTTTTGATGTGCTGTTGCAATCGATTTGCCAGTATTTTATTGAAGATTTTTGCATCTATGTTCATCACGGATATTGGCCTGAAGTTTTCTTTTCTTGTTGAGTCCCTGCCTGGTTTTGGTATCAGGATAATGTTGGTCTCATAAAATGATTTGGGAAGGATTCCCTCTTTTTGGATTCTTTGAAATAGTTTCAGAAGGAGTGGTACCAGCTCCTCTTTGTATGTCGGGTAGAATTCGGCTGTAAACTCATCTGGATCCAGGCTGTTTTTGGTTGATAGGCTATTAATTGCTGCCTCAACTTAAGCCCTCATTATTGGTCTATTCAGGTTTTTGACTTTTTCCTAGTTTAGGCTTGGGAGGGTGCAAGTGTCCAGGAATTTATCCATTTCTTCCAGGTTAATGGTTTATGTGCATAGAGTTGTTTGTAGTAATTTCTAATGGTAGTTTTTATTTCTGTGGAATCTGTGGTGATATCCTCTTTATCGTTTTTTATTGCATCTATTTGATTCTTCTCTTTTTTCTTTTTTATTAATCTTGCTAGTGATCTATTTTATTGATCTTTTTAAAAAACCAGCTCCTGGATTATTGATTTTTTGAAGGGTTTTTGTTTCTCTGTCTCCTTCAGTTCTGCTCTGATCTTAGTTATTTCTTCTCTTCTGCTAGCTTTTGAGTTTTTTTGATCTTGTTCTCTAGCTCTTTCAATTTTGATGCTAGGGTGTCGATTTTAGATCTTTCCTTAGTTCTTATGTGGGCATTTATTACTATAAATTTTCTTCTAGACACTGCTTTAAATGTGTCCCAGAGATTCTGGTACGTTATGTCTTCATTCTTGTTGGTTTTGAAGAATATTTTTATTTATGCCTTCATTTCATTGTTTATCCAGTCAGCATTCAAGAGCCAGTTGTTCAGTTTCGATGAAGTGTGGTTCATTCTGTGTGGTTCTGAGTTAGTGTCTTAATCCTGAGTTCTAATATTATTGCACTGTGGTCTGAGAGACAGTTTGTTATGATTTCCCTTCTTTCGCATTTGCTGAGGACTGATTTACTTCCAATTATATGGTCAATTTTAGAGTAGGTGCAATGTGGTGCTTAGAAGAATGTATATTCTGTGGTTTGGGGTGAAGAGTTCTGTAAATGTCTATTAGGTTTGCTTGGTCCAGATCTTAGTTCAAGTCCTGGATTTCCTTGTTAATTTTCTGTCTCGTTGATCTGTCTACTATTGACGGTGGAGAGTTAAAGTCTCCTACTTACATTGTGTGGGAGTCTAAGTCTCTTTGTATGTCATTAAGAACTTGCTTTATGTATCTACCCCTGTATTGGGTGGGTATATATTTAGGATCCTTAGCTCTTCTTGTTGCATGGATCCTTTTATCATTATGTAATGTTCTTCATTGTCTCTTTTGATCTTTGTTGGTTTAAAGTCTATTTTATCAGAGACTAGGATTGCAACTTCTCCTTTTTTTTTGCTCTCCATTTGCTTGGTAAATGTTTCTCCATCCCTTTATTTTGAGCCTGTGTGTATCATTGCCTGTGATATGGGTTTCCTGGGTACAGCACACCCATGGGTTTTGACTTTTTATCCAGTTTGTCAGTCTGTGTCTTTTGACTGGGGCATTTAGCCCATTTACATTTAAGTTTAATATTGTTATGTGTGAATTTGATCCTGCCATTTTGATGCTAGCTGGTTGTTTTGCCCATTAGTTGATGCAGTTTCTTCATTGTGTCGATGTTCTTTACCATTTGGTACATTTTTGGAGTGGCTGGTACTGGTTGTTCCTTTCTTTGTTTAGTGCTTCCTTTCAGGAGCTCTTGTAAAGCAGGCCTGGTGGTCACGAAATCTTTTAGCAATTGCTTGTTCGTAAAGGATTTTATTTCTCCTTCGCTTATGAAGCTTAGTTTGGCTGGACATGAAATTCTAGGTTGAAAGTTCTTTTCTTTAATGATATTGAATATTGGCCTCCACTCTTTTCTGGTTTGTAGGATTTCTGTCAAGAGATCCACTGTGAGTCAGATGGGCTGCCCTTTGTGGGTAACTCAACCTTTCTCTCTGGCTGCCATTAGCATTTTTTCCTTCATTTCAACCCTGGTGAATCTCACGATTGTGTGCCTTGGGGTTGCTCTTTTTGAGGAGTATCTTTGTGGTGTTCTCTTTATTTCCTGAACTTGAATATTGACCTGCCTTGTTAGGTTGGGGAAGTTCTCCTGGATAATGTCCTTAAGAGTGTTGTCTAGCTTGGATTCATTCTCTCTGTCACATTCAGTTACACCTATCAAATGTAGATTTGGTCTTTTCACATAACCCCGTATTTCTTGGAGTCTTTTTTCATTTCATTTTACTCTTTTTTTTCTCTAATATTGCCGTCTCGTTTTATTTCATTGAGTTGATCTTCAGTCTCGATATCCTTTCTTCTGCTTGGTTGATTTGACTATTGAAACTTGCGTATGCTTTACGAAGTTCTCGTGCTGTGTTTTTCGCCTCCATCAATTCATTTATATTCATCTTTAAGCTGTTTATTCTCATTAGCATTTTGTCATACCTTTTTTCAAAGTTCTGGTTTATTTGCACTGGGTTAGAGCATGTTCTTTTAGCTCAGAGAAGTTTGTTATTACTCACTTCCTAAAACCTGTTTCTGTCAGTTCATCAGACTCTTTCTCCATCCAGCCTTGTTCCGTTGCTGGTGAGGAGTTGTGATCCCTTAGAGGATAGGCATTCTGGTTTTGGATATTTTCATCTTTTTGTGCTAGTTTCTTCCCATCTTTGTGGATTTATCTACCTGTGGTCTTTATAGTTGGTGACTTTCGGATGAGGTCTCTGAGTGGACATCCTTTTTGTTGCTGATGAAGTTATTTCTTTCTGTCTTTTAGTTTTCCTTTTAACAGTCAGACCCCTCTGCTGTAGGACTGCTGGAGGTCCACTCCAAACCCTGCTTGCCTGGGGGTTACCTGCAGCAGCTGCAGAAAAGTAAGGGTTGCTGCCGGTTTCTTCTTCTGTTATCTTTGTCCCAGAAGAATACTCGCCAGATGTCAGCCTAAGCTCTCCTTTACGAGGTGGTCCCTTTGGATATATGGGGTTCGGGGTGCTGCTTGAGGAGACACTCTGTTTCTTATAGGAGCTCAAGTTCTGAGCTGTGAGCTCCGTTGTTCCAGTCATAGCTGCTGGGCAGGTACATTTAAGTCTGCTGCAACGGAACTCATAACCACCTTTTTTTCCCAGGTGCTCTGTCCTGGGAAGGTGGGGCTTTATAAGTTCCTGAGGGGCTCTGCCCAGCTGCTGTGTGAACTTCTTGCGGTTTTATTTATAGAGATATGGTTAGAAGTGCCTTGGTAATGGTAGTTTGCCTCAGTAATGGCAGACTGTCTCTGTAATGGCAGACTGCCTCGGTAATAGCGATTGCCTCCGTATTGGCGGACTGCTTTGGTAATGGCGGACTGCCTCGGTATTGGTGGACTGCCCCAGTAATGTTGGACACCCTTCCCCCCAGAGAGCTGGACTGTCCTGGGTCCAGCAGTGCTTGCTGTGAAACTCTGATTCCAGAGTGTTTCATATTGCTGGTCTTTGTGGCAGTGGGACCCGCTGAGCCAGATCACCTGGCTTCCTGTTTCAGCTCCCTTTTTTTTCAGTTTAATGGGCTACTCTGTCTCCCATGCATTGCAGGTGCCAGTTGAAATGGTGCCCAGATTTCTGTGAGTTTTTGTGTGAAGAACCACTCCGGTGGCTGAAACAGCTGTGCTGGAGACTCATGGTGCCTTTCCGCCTGGGAATCTCCTGGTTTGTGGGCAGTAAAAATTCGTTTGGAAATGCAGTGATCACTCACCCTCTGTTCTCTCTGGGAATTGCACTCCAGGGCTGTTCCTTTTCAGCCATCTTGGATCCACTAATTTCCAGACTTGAGCCAATTTGTAGACCCAGAACCCTTTAATGAAGAGAGGTGGCTGTGTCCTCTTGAGGACGGACTGCATTACACTGCTGACAGTCTATGCTGTTAATCCTTCTTTCATCCCTCCCCAAGGAGACCTCTAGCCTTTTACCAGGGTAACTGTGCATTGGGAAAAGAGAAATGATCAGACATTTTAGGGACTACTAGACAATGGCTCTGAGCTGATGGTGATTCTAGGGGACCCAAATCATCATTATCATCCTCTAATTAAAGTAAGGGCTTATGGAGGTCAGGTAATTAATGGAGTTTTAGCTCATTTAGGTTTACAGTGGGTCCAGTGGGTCCATGTGCCCAGACTCATCCTGTAGTTATTTCCCCTGTGCCAGAATGCATAATTGGCATAGATATACTTAGCAGCTGGCTGAACCCTTATGCTGGCTCCCTGACTGGTAGGGTAAGGACTATTATGGTGGAAAAGGCCAAATGAAAGCCATTAGAGCTGTTTCTACCTAGAAAAATAGTAAATCAAAAACAATATTTCCTCTCTGGAGTGATGAGAGAGATTAGTGCCACCGTCATCTACTTGAAAGACACAGGGGTGGTCATTCTCACTACATCACTGTTCAACTCTCCCATTTGGCCTGTGCAGAAGACAGATGGATCTTGGAGAATAACAGTGGATTATTGTAAGCTTAACCAAGTGGTGACTCCAATTTTAGCTGCTATACGTGATTTGGTTTTATAGCTTGAGAAAATTAACACATCTCCTGGCACCTGGTATGTAGCCATTGACTTGGCAAATGCTTTTTTCTACATTCCCATCCATAAGGCCCACCAGAAGCAATTTTTCTTCAGCTGGCAAGGCCAGAAATATACCTTTATTGGCCTACGTCAGGGATATGCCACTTCTTCGGCTTTGTGTCATAATCTTATTAGGAGAAATCTTGATCACTTTTTGTTTGTGTATGATATCACACTGGTCCATTGCATTGATACCATTGTGCTGATTGGATTCAGTAAGCAAGAAATAGCAAACACACTGGGCTTACTTGTGAGACATTTGCATACCAGAGGATGGGAAATAAATCTGACTAAAATTTAGGGTTCTTCTACCTTAGTAAAATTTCTAGGAGTCTAGTGGTGTGGGGCCTGTTGAGATATTCCTTCTAAGGTGAAGGAAATGTTTCTGCATTTGGCCCCTCCTGCAACCAAGAAAGAGGCACAATGCCTAGTAGGTCTATTTGGATTTTGGAAGCAACACATTCCTCATTTGGGTATGTTACTCCAGCCCATTTATTGAGTGCCCTGAAAGGCTGGCAGTTTTGAGTGGGGTCCAGAACAGGAGAAGACTCTGTGACAGGTCCAGGCTGCTGTGCAAGCTGGTCTGGCACTTGGGCCATATAACCCACTAGATCCAATGGTGCTTCAGGTGTCGGTGGCAGATAGAGATGCTGTTTGAAGCCTTTGGCAAGCCCTCAAAGATGAATCATAGCAGAGGCCTCTAGGATTTTGGAGCAAGGCCCTTTCCTCTTCTGCAGATAACTACCCTCCTTTTGGGAGACAGCTCTCAGCCTGTTACTGGGCTTTGGTGGAAACTGAATGTTTGACTGTGGGTAATCAACTTACTATGCGATCTGAACTGCCTGTCATGAACTGGATACTTTCTGACCCATCTAATCATAAAGTGGGTCATACACAGCAGCATTCCATCATCAAATGGAAGTGGTATATATGTTATTGAGCTTGAGCAGGTTCTGAAGGCACAAGTAAGAAGTGACTAAAATAACCATGGTCTCCACTCCTGCCACCCTGCCTTCTCTCCCCCAGCCTGCACTGATGGCCTAATGAGGAGTTTCCTATGATCACTTGACAGAGGAAGAGAAGACTAGGGCCTGGTTCACAGATGGTTCTGCACAATAGGCAAGCACCACCCGAAAATGGACAGCTTTGGCACTACATCCCCTTTCTAGGAGATCCCTGAAGGGCAGCGGTGAAGGAAAATCTTGCCAATGGGCAGAACTTTGAGCAGTGCACCTAGTTGTGCACTCTGCATAGAAGGAGAAATGGCTAGATGTGCGATTATATACTGATTCATGGGCTGTAGCCAGTGGTTCAGCTGGATGGTCAGGGACTTAGAAGAACCATGATTGGAAAATTGGTGACAAAGAGATTTGGGGAAAGGGTATGTGGATGAACCTCTCTGAGTATTTAAAAACTGTGAAGATATTTGTATCCTATGTCAGTGCTCAGCAACAGGTGACCTCAGCGGAAGAGGATTTTAATAATCAAGTGGATAGGATGACTTGTTTTGTGGACCCCACTCAGCCTCTTTCCACAGCTACCACTGTCATTGCCTAATGGCAATGAGACCAACATTGAGCTCTCAATATGGCACCAGCAGCAGAGAGCAACTTTGAGCTCTCAATATGGCACCATTCTTCAGGGTGATCAGCCAGCTACCTGGTGGCAGGTTGATTATATTGGACTTCTTCCATCATGGAAAGGGGATAGGTTTGTCGTCACTGTAATAGATACTTACGCCCGATATGGGTTTGCCTATCTTGCATGCAGTGCTTCTGCCAAGACTACCATCTGTGGATTCGTGGAATAACTTATTCACCATCATGGTATTTCACACAGCATTGCCTTTGACCAGAGCACTCACTTTACAGCTAAAGAAATGTGGCAGTGGGCTCAGGCTGATGGAATTCACTGGTCTTATCATGTTTCCCATCATCCTGAAGTAGCTGAATTGATAGAATGGTGGAATGCCCTTTGAAAGTCACAATTATGACACTAACTAGGTGACAGTACTTTGCAGGGCTAGGGCAAAGTTCTCCAGAAGGCTGTGTATGCTCTGAATCGGTGTCTAGTATATGGTACTGTTTCTTCTACAGCCAGGGTTCCTGGGTCCAGGAATCAAGAGGTGGAAGTGGAAGTGGCACCACTCACTATCACCCCTAGTGAATCCCTAGCAAAATTTTTGCTTCCTTTTTCCATGGCATTATATTCTGCTGGCCTAGAAGTCTTAGTTCTAGAGGAAGAAATGCTGCCCCCAGAAAATACAACAACGATTCCATTAAACTAGAAGTTAAGATTGCCACCTGGACACTTTGGGCTCCTCCTACCTTCAAGTCAACAGGCTAAGAGATGAGTAACAGTGTTGGATGAGGTGATTGACCCAGACTATCAAGATGCAGTCAGTCTGCTGTTCCACAACAGAGGTAAGGAAGAGTACGCATGGAATACAGGAGACCCATTAGGGCTCTTCTTAGTATTACCAATATAATGAATTTACTCTCCTATTGACATCATCTGTGAGGAAAAGTTGATCATTTAAAAACAAACTATTTTATATCATATTTTTCATAATTTTATTTTGTTACTTTTTGTCTGAAGACATAATGTTGGAATAGATATTAATTTCTTTAATTGAAATGCACATGTATTGTATGCTTTATTAAAGCCATAAAACTGGCCATGTTCAAATGGTAATGAAGAAAATCATGGTTGTGTTTATCATACTGTTAATATCATACTTTAATGCCACCATTAAGTAAAAATGTAGTTTTATTTGGTAACAGAGTTATGAGAAGAAGAAAGAGATGGTTGCTTAGATACAGCTAATTTAAAATGATTATTTTAAAATTGTATTGGAAAAAGAAAAAATGTAGATCATGAGAATTAATACCTTAGTTTTCTCAATGTAAAAATACTTGTGTTTTAAGAATAGTTGACCTTCTAAACAACTGTTTCTGCAGTTTTTCTTCCACATTCCGTTAGCTTTAATAGTTGCTACTTTGAAAAATGATCCATCTTCATACCCTACTGGGTTGATATTTTTTGGTAAGAACTACTAATTTTATAAATATGTGACTTTGGACTTACGTAAGATAAATGAGCTTTATTGAAAATTTAATACCCGTGGGAACATAACTCCATTAGCTTGAGAATTACACCCCTCTCCCCCAAAGCAGCTGCAGCAAGCCCTGCCCAAGGAGAGTTTGAGCTCAGACATGCCTATCTCTGTACCCACCAGCTAGTCTTTATCTGCTAGTTCTGGTTGCTGAAGACAAAGGACATAATCTCTTGGGAGGCCTATGGGTATTCCCACCACCTGAGAAACCTAAATACTTAACCAGGCGACCCTAGGGCAAGTTTGCATTCTCCCTATAGTACCACACCTAATATGCTCTTGAAAGCGCCACCTCCTGGTTAATAACCAACCAACACAAAACTAGCATACTAAATAAAAATAGAACCAAGGACTCTCACGGATTCTACTTTACTACCCTGCTACCTCCGCTGGAACAGGTGCTGGTATCCATGGCTGCAAGACTTGAAGATGGATCGCATCACAGGACTCTTTGCAGACAATTTTCAGTACCAGCCTGGAGGCCAGTAGCTCTGCTGGGTGGCTAGAGGAGCAAAAACAATCACTGCAGTTTGGCTTTCAGGAAAATCCATCCTTAGGGAAAGCGGGAAAACACATCAAGGAAGTACCCCATGGCACAAAAGAATTTGAACAGCAGTCCATGAGTCCCAGATCTTCCCTCTGACATAGTCTACCCAAATGAGAAGAAACTAGAGAAACAATTCTGATAACATGACAAAACAAGGTTCTTTAACGTCCTAAAAGATCACACCGGCTTATCAGCAATGGATCT
Organism: Cacajao melanocephalus; assembly: GCA_963573385.1. Lineage (NCBI taxonomy): Eukaryota > Metazoa > Chordata > Mammalia > Primates > Pitheciidae > Cacajao > Cacajao melanocephalus. Next base: position 9,617 of record CAUYLG010005501.1, on the reverse strand, counting down.
AAATCAAGACGAAATCAGTGAATTGACAGAAAAGGATTTCAGAAGGTTGATTATTATGCTAATAAAGGAGGCACCAGAGAAAGTAAAGTTAACTTAAGTAAATAAAGAGCATAATATAGGATATGAAAGGAAAATTATTCAGTGAAATAGAGAACATAAATAAAAAATAATCACAGGTCTGGAAATCAAGGACACAGAGAAATGCAAAATGCACTGGAAATTTTCAGCAATAGAATCAAATGAGCAGAAGAAAGAACTTCAGAGCTCAAAGACAAGGCTTTTGAATCCATTTAAGAAAAGAAAAAAGAATTAAAAAAAAAGCATAAAGGCTCCAAGAAGTTAGGAACTATGTGAAACATCCAAACCTAAGAATAATTGGTGCTCCCATGTAAGAAGATAAATCTAAAAGTTTGGATAAAATATATAAGAGAATAATATAGGAAGATGTCCCCAGTCTTGCTAGAACTCTAGACATCTAAATACAAGAAGCTCGAAGAACACCTGGGAAATTTATCACAAAATATTGCCTTAGCATATAGTCATTAGGTTATCTAAAGACAAGACAAAGGAAATAATCTGAAGAGCTGTGAGGCAAAGCCTCAGTTAACCTATAAAGAAAAGAAAAACCTATCAGATTAACTGCAGATTTCTCAGCAGAAACCTTACCAGCTATAAGGATTGAGGCTCTATTTTTAGCCTACTCAAACAAAACAATTATCAGCTAATATCCAGTGAGACTAAGTTTCAGAAATGAAGAAACAATAGAGTCTTCTCAAGACAAACAAATGCTTAGAGGATTCGCCACTACCAAGCCAGCACTGCAAGAACTGCTAAGAGAAGCTCTAGATTTTGAAACAAATCCTCAAAATACACCAAAATAGAAGGTTTTTAAAGTATAAATCTCATCGGACCTATAAAACAATAGCACAAGAGAATAAAAAGGTACTCAGGCAAAAAATAGCACTATGAATAGAATAGTACCTCACATCTCAGTATTAATGCTAAATGTAAATGGCCTAAATGCTTTAGTAAAATGATACGGAATGACAAAATGGATGAGAATTGACCAACCCACTTTCTGCTGTCTTAGGAGACTCACCTAATACATAGGACTCACATAAATTTAAGGTAAGGGCGTGGAAAAAGATATTCCATGCAAACAGACACCAAAAGTGAGCCATAGTAGCTATTCTTACATCAGACAAAATAAACTTTAAAGCAACAACAGTTAAACAAGACAAGGAGGGACATTATATAATGATAAAAGGACTAGTCCAACAGGTAAATATCACAATTCTAAATATATATGCATCTAACACTGGAACACCCACGTTTATAAAACAATTACTGGTAGGCCCAAGAAATGAGATAGATGGCAACACAATAATAGTGGGGGACTTTAATACTTCACTGACAGCACTAGACAGTTCATTAAGACAGAAAGTCAGTGAAGAAACAATGAACTTAAACTGTTCCCTACAACAAATGGACTAAACAGATATATACAGATCATTCTACCCCCAAACTGCAGAATATATTCTATTCATTAGCATATGGAACATTCTTCAAGATCATATGTGATAGGCCACAAATGAAATCTCAGTAAATTTAAGAAAATCAAAATTATATCAAGTATTCTCTCTGACCACAGTGGAATAAAATGGGGAATAACTTGAAAAGGAACCCTCAAAACCTTGCAGATACATCAAAATTAAATAAACTGCTCCTGAGTGATTATTGAGTCCACATTGAAATCAAGATGGAAATTAAAAAATTCTTTGCACTAAAAGATAAGAGTGACACAACCTATAAAAACCTCAGGGATACAGCAAAAGCTGTGCTAAGAGGAAAGTTCATAGCATTAAATGCCTACATCAAAAAGTCTGCAAGAGCACAAGTAGACAATCTAAAGTCGCACCTCATGGAACTGGAGAAAGAACGATCGAAACACAACCCACCAGAATAAAAGAAATAACAAAAATCAGAGCAGAACTAGATGAAGTTGAAACAGCAACAAAAAAATTGCAAAAGATAAATGAAACATAATGCTGGGTCTTTGAAAGGATAAATAAAATTGATAGACCATTAGCGACACTAACCAAGAAAAGAAGAAAGAAGATCCAAATAAGCTCATTTAGAAATGAAATGGGAGATATTACTACCAATACTGCAGAAATACAAAAGATTATTCAGGGCTGCTTTGGATACCTTTACAGGCATAAACAAGAAAATTGAGAGGAGATGGATAAATTCCTGGAAATATAAAACCCTCCTAGATGAAACCAAGAAAATGTAGAAATTCTGAAGAGATCAATAACAAAAGCCACGAGAACAAAATGGTGATAATAAAATTGCCAAAAATAGAAGGCCCAGACCAGATAGATTCACAGCTGAATTCTATCAGACAAAGAAAAATTGGTACCAGTTTTATTGACACTATTCCACAGGGTGGAGAAAGATGGAATCCTCCCTAAATCATTGTTTAAAGCCAGTGTCACCCTAATACCAGAACCAGGGAAGACATAACAACAAGAAACTACAGATCAATATCCCTGATTATCACAGATGCTGAGCTATGAGGACGCAAAGGCATAAGAATAATAAAATAAACTTTGGGGATGTGTGGGGGAAGAGTGGGAGCGGGGAAAGGTATAAAAGACTACAAATACGGTACAGTGTATACTGCTCGGGTGATGGGTGCCCCAGAATCTCACAAATGACCACTAAATAACTTACTCATGTAACCAAATACCACCTGTACCCCAATAACTTACAGAAAAAAGTTGAGGCAAAAAAATGAAGTAATTATAAATACTCTGGAGTTTTATAAAATATATGTGACATACTGTTAAATAAGGAACAAAACTGTAAATGGTATCTGTTTACCTTTTTAATGTAGTATTAAAGTAATGTAGTATTAAAAAGGTAAAGGGATACCATTTATAGTTTACGGTATGGAAGAGTCACCAAAAACACTTATTAAAAATGCTAACCCAGGCTAGACACAGTGGCTCATGCTTGTAATCCCAGCACTTTGGGAGGCCGAGGCAGATGGATCACAAGGTCAGGAGATCAAGACCATCCTGGCCAACATGATAAAACCCCATCTCTACTAATATGCAAAAAATTAGCTGGCATGTTGGCATGTGCCTGTAGTCCCAGCTACTCGGGAGGTTGAGGCAGGAGAATTGCTTGAACCTGGGAAGTGGAGACTGCAATGAGCTGAGATTATGCCGCTGCACTCCGGTCTGGCGACAGAACGAGACTCCATCAAAAAAAAAAAAAAAAAAGGTAGAAATGTTCACCCAGAGATTTTTATTCAGCTGGTCTTGTGTAGGTCCTGAGCCTGTTTTTTTTTTTTTTAGGAGAAGGAATGAATATCTTCTTTCTTCTTTTTGTTTTGTTAAAAAAAACCCCTCATATATATATTTATATAAACACACACACACACATATATATCTGTACACACATATATATATATATAATGGATTAAAAAATAAAAATAAAACCTTTTATCATGAAAAATGTCAAATACACACATTAGTAGAGGTGATAATTTAAAAAACTTCCATGAACCCACTACCTAGCTATAGCACTATTTATCTTTTGTGTAAACTTTTCATCTATCTCCTCTTTTACTTTTGGCAGTCTGAATTGGTACAAGGCATCTACTGCAAACCTGCCTTAAAATTTAGAATGAATGATAATGTGTTCCCACTGAAGCAAAGCACAGAGTTTGAAAATTAAAAGTCAGAGTCTTCAAATACAAAAACTACGTCCAAACACATGGAACCAAGTAGAAGCGAAGAGATAAGAAGCCTAATATATTTTTAGAGAAATGTTTTGCTGAAAAACCTAAGAATTTTTCTTGCAACAGCCAGTATCTTACCTTCTAAAACAATCTGTGGTTTGTGCAATCAGTATCAACATGGGCTAGAAGCTGTGTAGGCACCAGAAAGAAAGTCCTCCCAGGAGCCTACCTCTGTCCTCCGTGAACCAGAGGCCATGGAGAACAATGAACCAAGGAGACCCTCTTGGAGGAATTACCAGGAGTTTCCCACTGGCTAATTAGGCACTCACTCCATGTCAGGACTGGGACGTTTTCTTTCTCCTGCCCAACAGGATCAGCGATTACCGTGTTTCCCTACTCTCATTCTTTCTGTTAAGAAGGGGTATGTGTGGGTGTGTGTGTGTGTGTGTGTGTGTCCGTGTGTCCTTCAGAGTATCTTATTTCTTCATAACCATTGTTTTTCAGTGTTGAGTATAGGTAACATGTATTTTAGTCTATAGGTTTCCTGACCATAAAACAACCCCGTAGGACCCAGTGGAAGAGACTGCATGTTGACTAGAGGTTCTGGATATTGATATGGATGCTGCAACTGAGTATGACATTGGGGCTACTTGTTTAGGGAAGGAGAAAGCGTGCGTTCTTCTTATAGGAAAAGAGGGCATGAATGCTTGGTTGGACAAAGAGGGAACTTTACCATGTCTATTATTTCCTTCATTACTAACTTAACATTGGGAATTTTCCAGCAGCCCTGAATATAGACTTGGCCAATGAGGTGTACATGTAAGCTTTGGAAAATTCTTTGTTCAGTTACTTGAAATGTAGAAAAGATGGTTTAAGCTTTAGTAGCTAAATTGAATCAACACTGACCTTGTGAATGAAAGCCACATACTAAGAACTGAAAAACAGAAAGAGCGAGCTTGGGTCCATAATTAATACTTGTATGCCATTTATCACACTGCTATAAAGACATACTGAGCCTGGGTAATTTATAAAGAAAACAGGTTGAATTGGCTAATGGTTCTGTGGGCTGCACAGACTTCTGCTTCTGGAGAGGCCTCGGGAAACTTATAATCATGGCAGAAAAGGAAAGGGAAACAGGCACAGTTTTCACATGGCTAGCAGGAGAAAGAGAGAGACAGAGACAGGCAGACAGACAGACATGGTGGAGATGCTATACACTTTTAAAAACAACCAGATCTTGTGAGAATTCTTTTGTAAGTTGGAACTAGGGGAATGGTGCTAAACCATTAGAAACCACCCATGGCCCAATCACCTCCCACAAGGCCTCACTTCCAACACGAAATTACAATTCAACATGCAATTTAAGTGGGACACAGAGGCAAGCCATATCAATACCCAAATGCCTTAACCGTCCTAGATCTCTTATCTCCAGATTTCTTTTACATAAAGGATAAAATTCTAATTTGCTTAATTTTGGTCTCTGTTATTAGCAACAAGATGCAATCTCTGGTACATCTATTAATTTTCATTGCATATATTTCTGTTTGCAATTTTTATTGGTCTTTAAGAATTCTTCACATATTAAAGAGAGCAATACTTTTTTGTTACATACATATATACTTGTTACGTGTGTGTGTGTATATAGCACATGTATTATATATATATATACATATATATGTATGTATATATGAAATATATATACATATATACATATGTATATATATGTGTATATATATATATACACACACACATGTGTATTAAGAGAGGATGAAATATTTTTCTGTTTTATCTTTTAATTTTGTTCTTAGTACTTTTGACATACAAAAGTAACGGATTCTATGTAATCAAACCTCTCTTTTAATAGCTTCTGTCTTCACGTTTGTAGTTACAAAGTTCTTTCCCATGGACAGGTTATAAGGCTATGTACCCATTGTATGATTAAGGGGAGACTGTATCATGCTGCAGAAACAAATAGACTTCAGTATTTTAGTAAATTAGTACAGAAAAAGTTTACATTTTCTTCAAACAAGATCTGATGTGGGTGAGGTAGTTCTCAATCTTGTAAGTGTGCCATCTGGAGCACAGGGCTTGCAAACTACTACAAAAGAGGAAGAGAGAAGTAGAGGAAGGACATAGATCCTTTACTGTTTTGGCCTAGAAATGACATACGCTATTTCTGTTCACATTTGGTTAGCCAGAGATGATCATATGATGCATACCTAACTAGATGTGAGATTCCATAATGTGGAGGATTGTTGGATATTTGATGTATACCAAGAGAAAAAGTGATGCTACACCACTTTTTCTCTACTTTCTTTAGATCTGTAATCTGTGAGTTAATTCACTATTAAGCACATCAGGCAGGGATCTGTGGTGGTTGATTTTATTCAGATACACACTTCAAGATTGTCCTTTCTACCACTGCTTAACTAAGAAAACTATTGCTTCTCAAGATTTTATTTTTATGGGATTGCATAATAAATGCAGGTATCTATCCACTTAGTACTAATGAACAGAGATAGTCCCTGTATTTTGGGAAACTTGTTTGGTTTATCACTCTTCATTATTTCCCACCAAGAAGGTAAGGCAATTTGTCTAGCTGACAGAGACTTGTTAGGAACATGTTTCCATACATTGATTTTCTTGCACATTTTGTATCTCTTCATGCCATTTGGCAGAGAGAATAAATAACTGGAGAAAATGTTCACCACTATCTCCTGAGTGCATAAGCTCACCTCTGCCACTGTGTTGTAGCCATCTATGCTCTACTGGTGACACTATTCATAAGCACAGTAAACCTGAGCCCTTTACTTGTAGGCAAGCAAAAACAGCCATGGTTCTATCAGCAGTCTTTATGAGTTATAGCTTGGAACATATATATATAGTAAATTTAGCAGCAGATCCCTTTGGATTGTTATGTTTACGATCTAATGTCAGAGACATCAATAAATTTTGGCAAACCACTTTTCCATTATAATATAGCTAAAAACTGAGGGTACCACAAAGGAGAATTTTAACTTTGCCTTTTTTGTGGTAGAGAAGGAATGTTTAGTGATAGCTAACATGGTAGTTCAATCTGTTGGCAGAACAATATGTGAATTATTTCTTCTACCATTGTTACAGGTTTGTACTTGGTTATACAACATGACCTTTTGTTTAAGACTACTAATCCCTCTTTTTATGTAAGATAAACCAGTCAGGAGAATTGTCTTCATTTTAGAAATACTGGTCTACATAAATTATATGAAGGAAGACAGATGATTTAGTGCCCCAATATGTGTGAAAAAGTATATTGGCATTCCTCTGGAATGGCATGTTTTAGCACAAGCTTGGGAGCACGGCTAGAGTTTAATCTCTTGACAGTTGCATGCAGGTCAGGGGCCCTAAAACATTCTCTAAAGACTAGGGATGATGATGAAACCCTACACTCTCACACAAGAATTCCCTGATTAAAGATTTTGGAAAACTTACTGCATCATTTGGTCACATGAACACTGATGCCTGTATCGTTTCTTTTGCCCCTAAGTGATTCATTTCCGTATGTCTTTGAAAAATAACATATCAACTTTTCATTGGTTCATGTTGATTTTTTTCTGCACTATAATATTTTGATTATGATTGCTTTATAGTATGTTTTACACTTACGAGAGCAATTCTCTTTTTTTTTCCTTTTCATATTTGGCTGAGGAATTGGTGGACTTTTAGTCTTTCATATACCTTTTAGAATAATTTTTGAGTTCCCCAAAAGAAGGTTCATTCATAATAATAATAAAATAATAATAAATAAATAAATATAAATATAATAAAAATAAATAAATAAATAAATAAATATAATAAAATAATAATAATAAAATAATGATAATAAAATAAATAATAATAAAATAATAATAATAAAAATGTTAAAAATGCTCTATAAGCCAGGAGTTTTTCTAAGCATTTTAACATAAATTATTAATTCCCTTCTTCATCACAAAAACTTTACCACTCAAATGTTTTTATTATCTGATATTGTTTCAGATGAACAAATAAAGGTACAGAAAAAGTAAATAGTTTGACCAAAGTTACTCAGTTAATAGTTGATGTGACTGGGATTCAAACTCAGACCCTTTGTAAAGTATCCAGAGTGTATACTTTAACCACTGTGCTAAATGGAAAAGTTTCACTTTTTTTCATTTTTGCTGATTTTTAGACATTTATAATTTTAGTTGTTACTGTGAATGGCATCTCATTTTATATTACATTATTTGTTTGATTGTAGGAGTTTTATATACATTTTAGTTACATTATCAATAACATAATATTACGAACGTTTTCTCCCAGATTGTGACTTGTCTTTTAATACCCTACGTATATTTTGTATCTAATTTTAAATTTTAATATAGTCAAATTTATCAACATTTAAAGATATGATTTATGCATTTTATTCCTTTGCCTCAGGTTCCAAAGTTGTTGTTCTATATGTTTTGTTCTTTTCTTTTTTTTTTGAGACAGAGTCTCATTCTGTCACCCAGGCTGGCATATAGTGTTACAATCATGGCTTACTATAGCCTCAACCTCCTGCCTCAGCCTCTTGACTAGCTGGGACAACAGGCATGCACCACCATGCCCAGCTAATTTTTGTATTTTTTGTAGAGATGAGGTTTCACCATATTGCCCAAGCTGGTTTCAAACTCCTAGACTCAAGCGATCTGCCTACCTCGGCTTTTCACAGTGCTGGTTATTACAGGCATGAGCCACTGCTTCTGCCTATTTTCTTAGGAAATTAAAAAAATTACTATCTATAATTGGTCTTTAATTTCTTTGTACTTTGTAGACTTTGGCAAAACAAAGAAAAAGAGGAAGGACAGTTTTTTAAAAACTTCAAGAATATTCCTCAAATTCTTGTACCCAACACTGTCACTCTTTTGAAGGGCTTATTTAACAATATACTGTGGCTACTTCTCTGTTACTAGAGAATACCTATCATTTCTTATATAATGTCATTATAATATGATATTCTTAAGAATTACATGGCGGAAGAATAAGTGTGAGGTTGAGGTATTTATTTCATTAGCACTGCAATTATCTGGCTACAGGTTGGCAGTGCTTTTATTTGGCCCTGTCCTATACTCAGAGCTACAGCTACATCTAGGGATATGTACATATAACTGCTCTTTTTCTCTCTTTGTGCTTCCAGGCTAAGGGGGGTAAAGGTTCCCCACTAGTGAAACCTTTTGGGTGCTTCATCATTCTTTGTTAGTTTCCTTTAAACTTGTATGCCTCCTTATATATCATTCCTTCATATACTTTTATCAATTACTCCATTTCATTGGCCATCTTTTCTTACCAGATATCTTACTTATAGCTACAGAGGAAGGCTGCTGAACAGGAACTGTTAACTTTTGAATATAAGCACATGGAGAGTCAGGGAGGGAGCCAGATAGAGAAATATATCTTTCCTCATGCTTTCCAATCTCTCCTTGATGTTTCCCTGGCCACTCACCCAAAAGCTGAAGTACAAAGGAGCTCATTGATGCAGACCACAGACGTATCAGAGTTTATATCATGAAATACATGGAGAAATCCAGCACATGCATCAAATTCCTAATATTGGTTCCTAAATTAAACGAAAAAGATAAAAAATTTTGTTCCTTACATTGTCATTGCATTTTTGTTCCAATATAATTGAAGAAATAAAACATTAAATACGTTGTGAAGTTAGTACATAGAATAGAAGTCTGGGGGCTGTTAGAAGGGGGCTACTTGATGACCCAGAATGGAAGGTGCTCTTTTCTGTTTCTCTCTAACCTTCTTCTTTAGTAAACACTCCTATTGTTTTTCTAGGGTTTTTTTTTTTTTTTTTTTTTTTTTTTTTTGAGACCTACTC